>QANY01003393.1:2611772-2665836 GCA_003255025.1 Datisca glomerata
CCCCCCCCCCCCCCAAAAAAAACACGGAAACAATAAAAAATTTACACCTTTCTTACTTGTCTCATATACTTCAAGCAGTTATATAATATATTGCACAAATAGATGTTCTCCATAAAGGGCAAAAAACAAATAGACTTCCTCTCAAACTTCATAGAATATGTCTTTCTTTTAAAATTTTACACCTTTCTTTCTTACTTGTCTCGTCTGATTTTAGAAACACTGTTTAGAAGATCTTAAGGGAAATTAACTTTCCCGATTGCAACCAAAAATGAATACAATTAACTTACATTTTGTCAAAGTAACATCATAGAGAAGAGTTCGGCGATTACGAAACGAATTTTTAATAAAATAAGATGGTGAGACTACCTTCTCTTTTTCATCAACGGCCTCCCCCAAATTACCAGAATTTTCGACGTGCGAGCGATCAACATCGAAATCTCCGCTTCGGTAAGTGAAAAACCAGTACGATAAGATAACAAAGATGGATGTAGCCACGGTAACCTCGATCTCCCACCAAGATGGAACAAGAAACTCGAGCGCCTTTTCCATGCTCACCTTGATCTAAGTTATGAACAAACAGTGGAATATTATCAGATTTTGTGGGGTCTTCCCGTTCCGTTAGTTAGACTTTTAGGAATTTGAGTGTTTGGGGAAGCCATGCGAGCATTGCATGCCAAGGAAACGAACATTTCAACACACAGGGAAAGAGAGAGCGAGTCAAAGTTGGGCTGTTGGAGGGAGATGGACATTCAACATTGATCCACGGGTTGACCCGTGATAAAAAGAAATTCGGACTTAAAAAAGGGGTTAATGATTCACAAGTTTTTAATTTTAAATTCAATTTTGTGAGAGAATTTCTAGTGCACCGGAGTACCGCGTGACTCAGTACTCCTCTACACCAATTGCTGCCACATGGACAAGTTAGAAACACCGCTTACCTTAACGTTTCTTCTCGATTTTTCTTCAAATTAGTCCGGTTTTGTTGTTTCTCCTCCCATTCTCTTCTTCCCGTCTAGTCTTCAATAAATATCTCACAAATTCTTTTCGGTGAGAGGCTGTAGTGATTAGGAACATGGCGGTGTTTTAGTTCACGTTTTGGACTGTAAGTCGGTGGATTCTTGAGAAATTGGATATTAGGGTTAGGAATTAGAATGATGATGGAGGCTGGAATTATGGGGCAACCGGGTGGGAATTTGAGATAACTAGGGAAAAGAAAGAAAAATAACAGGGAGAGAGAACGGAGATGAGGAGAAAAATAGACGGTGTTATCTTAATGCCAAGATGGTATCTGACATGGCCATATTGTCCGCGTGGCAACAATTGGTATGGAGGAGTTTCAAGTGATCCAGTACTCCGGGTGCACTTTTTTTCAATTTTATCCCAACTTTTGAAAAACATTAAATATGACATTTTTCTCAAAAAATAATTAATCTAACAAATTAAATTTAATTTAATAGTTATTGATATACTCTTTTATTTTTTTAATTTGTATATTTAATCATTCATTTTTTCTATTTCATATCTATTAATTATTTATATATCTATATAATTAGACTCTCTCTCTTTCTCTCTCTCCATATTAATAGTAAATTTATATTTGAAAGATATATTATATCTCTCTCTTATCTCTCTCCGTTAAATGAAATATTTCTCTTCTTTTTATATCTATTAAATATCCCTCTCCTCCCTCCCTCCCTCCCTCCCTGACAGCAAACTTCGCTTCCTCCCTGACATCCAAAAAAAGGAAAAAATTATTACTAATTAAAAATAAGTAAGTGTTTTTTCTCAAATAGGATAGTTTTAAGAAATTATAAAATGAAAGACAATTAATTATTAACATAGTATCTATGGCATTATGTTTGAAAAAATAATAAGAGTGAGAATAGTTAAGTTTGATGGATTGAATATTATATTTAGTGTTTGTAACAGGTTCAATCAATATTTAAGGGCACAAATTAAAAGGATTGGTATTATTAAGTTTATGGCTATTAGTTTGTTAATTGTTACTAGGTTTCATAGAATTAATTATTATAATGTTGATTTTTGAAACGTGAGAGTAAGAGTTAAAGTGGTTTTGTTACTATTTGTTATGATAGCTTAATAGCTTAATTAAGAGTTATAAAAAGAAAGAAAATAACTTCCGCATATGGAGAGTGTTAAAGTAATATATATGAGAGTGCTTATTGCATGCTTAGTTAATGAACCTAGTAACATTAGATTGTTGGCTGCTTCTGCAAGGCTTGAGGAACAAAAGTGGCTTGCTCTAGAGGCGAATAAGTAAAGGTCAAAGTGATTCTTCACTTCTATCATCTGGAGATTGTGTCGGTGATTTTTTGGCTATGGATTCAACAGAGGTGATGTGGGTGATGTGTCAATAGTTTTTTTCTCAACATTTTTCTTTATTTTTTATTTTATTTTTAACTATTTTTAGTTCTTATCCTTTTTCATATACTATTGTAGTTGTGTCTTATTGGTTTATTATTTCATCCAAAATATCTTTAAATAAAATTACAATGTAATTAAAGTTACAATTTAGCCATTAGAAAAATAAATAAAAAACATGCAAATAAAAATGAATAAAATAAAATATATTTAAAAATAAAAATTATTTTACTAAAGAAATAAATTAACAATTATATTTTACCCTATTATAAATTAAGTAATAAAAATAGATTAATTAGTAAATCATACGTAAACATAATCAATTTAAGGGTAAAACTGGAAATTGACAATTATTCTTATAACATTCATTTTCACATGCCATCAAACAAACAAGTAATTTAATATTCTCGCCATTAAATCATAACATTCCCTAGTGTTAACAAATAAGGTAATGTTAACTTTCTAGACATACACTTTCCTACAATCATATTCAAAGCAATCTTATTTAGTCAATCATTTACTTGTAATCTTATCCAAACGGCCCCTAAAAGTTTTATTTAATGGGATAGAAGTTTGTATTTAAAACAAAAGAGGAGGAGAATATAGAATTCAGAAAGAAATAAATAAAAAGTAAGTCTGATAAATTGAATACATTTAATTCTTGCACGATCCTTAAAGTCACAAAAATGTTATTGTTTTTATGCTTTGCTAATTTTAAGTTTCTTGCCATTAAGCATATAGTGTTAATTGTTATTAAGTTTTATAAGATATATTATACTTAAGTTTCTAGAGTTTAGAAATATGAAACTAGGACTTAAATGAGATTTTGCTGTTATTTGTTTTAATAGCTTAATTAAGAGTTATACGGAGAAAGTTCAAGTTAAAAAAATGAGAGACAATTGAATGCTTAGGTATGAGAATTTGTAAAGGTATGAGAATTTGTAACCTTAGAACGTAAATACATATGAGTTATTCTTAATGTTAATTTCAAGTAAATTTATAATAAGAGTTATGAGATATTAAAAAACATAAACATAAATGCTCAGTTATAAGCTTAGTGCGTGTAATACTAGATTAATGAAGAGAATGGAGTTTCTTTTAAATTTTTTTAAAGGGCATTAAAAATACATGCAAGTTACGAGAGTTAGAAATGTGTGCTTTTAAACTACAAAGAAGAAGAATAAAGCGTTTGGAAAAGAAGAAGAAAAATAATTAGGAAGCTACAAAGAGGAGTAAGGTGAATTTCAAAAGTTCAAAGAACAATAAGTATGTAATCAAATTTTGTTTGACTAGTGTAGATATGGATCTACGTCATTGAGAGTGACAGTGTCAAGATTGAACATGTGGCGTCTAAATACACTCACGTGGCACTTATGTGGGACGGTAAAGTCGAAATAGGATAATAGTTTTGTAAGGGCCGCACTCGGACCTATAAGGGTTGTGAGCCCACTTCGAGATCGTATGTTAAGTGTTGAGTCTCTCCTTCGAGCTAAATGACAAAGGCTCGAAGGTTCTTCCTTGCATGAGAACAATCTGGAGGTTGTGGTCTGATAGAATTAGGACAAGGTTACGTTATACCAAAAGAGGAGAATTACTCAACGGGTATGGCCTCATTAGGCGCCTTGGTTGTGCCCCCCTCCGAATAAGGAGGGTAAAAAAACAAGACGTAACCCGACTCTTAAGAGTCGGGTCGAAACTGTGGCAGGTTGGGGGAGCCTCAACCCGCCCCCATAGCGGGTCGACGGCCTTCACCCCGTCCCCATGGTGGGCAGCTCATGCTCCACTGCATGTGTCTCATCATCCACTCCACTGTCGGGGGAACTCGGTGGTAGGGAGTCTCATTCGAGGTCCGTTGTCTAATGTGAGTCCAACGTCTGTGATCCGACTACTCGACATCGCTGAGGCACGACCGATTGAGAGAATGAAGTATGACCACATTTATTAATGGGGGCTTCATTTTAAGCTTGATAGGCACGTGTTAGACGTGTTCACATTGTTATCACGTGATTACCGCGAGAGCGCACTAGCAGTCCCCACCTGGTCTCATCTATTTAAAGGACCATTGGTATCATTATTAGAGAAATCACTTCTCATCAATCCCGAGGCCAAGACTGAGAATAATCTATCCTCGAGTTTATCACCTATCTTTAAAGTCTTAAAGGAATTTGTCACCTTCTGAGGGCTGCCTAAGGTTGCTTTGTCATTCATCCTCCGACAATCAACTCTCGCATTCCCAGGCATACTTGGCATAGACTAGATTACTCATACACACATCATCCTAAACCCCGAAACATTTTGGTGACTCCACTAGGGAGTGATCTGTCTACCATCTTCTTCTTTCTTCAAGTATGGTTGGACGTAGTCGAATGACGAAGGCTTCTTCTCATTTGGAAGGAGAGAATGTTAACCTAACCAGTGAGAACCATGACATGGAAGAGCGACTTCTAGGGAGAGAATCAACCTCTCCACTGTTACTGCTGCTGCAATGATGGTGACTGAGCAGACTTCCAGGCCTCTAATGCTGAGATTCGTACCCTTCTGAGTACACTGACCGCTCTCATCGCGGGTGCCCAAAATCCTCCTCCACCACCGCATGTCAATCATATCGTCCCTCCTCACACGGCGAACCAGACTGACGCTGATAGACAGATACGAGCAATAAATACATGGGACTCGTCTGGGTTAGGAACAGTAAATAGTGACCAAAATGCAGGTCACTCGAGCAACCCAGCAAATGTTATCATTCCGCCGACAGCATTCCTGACAGCATTTGCACGTCCCGTGTCTGCACATGACTTCCTGGTTAATGGCACCGACACTGGCCATTTCATTACCAATGAGACGCTACAGAAGATGTCAGAGATGGAATCGTCTACAGATGGCACTCCAGCATGTGCATCTGTCGCCGAGCCATTTCTTAACGAACTTTACCCTGGTTAGTTATCTCAGTATCAGAAAGTGGTGGCACGTTTGCTCATAATTTTAATGAATTATCACCAGAAATGATTGTGAACACATCCATCACATGTGAGAATAATGCGGGTAAAAAAGGTTGCATGACTCTATTCACTCGTCATGATACTTTGGTGTTTGAACACACATTATGAACATGCATATGCTACATATACTACCATGTATACTTACTCATGCTTACATTGAAGCTTAAGGTTGTGCATTGCTAGTGTATATTTTTTTCAGCTAGTCATCATTTCCTGAATGCTGGCACAATCAGATTCTTTATTAAAAGAGACCTACCTAGCCAACAACTTCTTGCAACTCTTACTAGAGGCTAAATGAAAGCAATTGGTACATCATCACATCTGGCTAGGGAATACAACAGCAAAGACGGCCACCATATGGCTTATCAACTAAGACCACAACGCATGAAGGGACTATAAACAAGTTCAATTGCTACACATTTGAACGTGTATAGGGGCTAATGTGGATATGAATCCACGTCACTGAGAGTGGCGTGTCAAGATTAAACATGTGACGTCTAAATACACCCACGTGGCGCTTACATGGGACGGTGAAGCCGAAACAGGATAATAGTGAATTCATTTGTAAGGATCGCGCCTGGACCTATAAAGGTGGTGAACCATTTCGAGATCATATGTCAAGTGTTGAGTCTCGCCTTCGAGCTAAGTGACAAATGCTCGAAGACTGTTCCTTGCCTGGGAACAATCTGGGTGTTGTGGTCTGATAGGATTAGAACAAGATTATGCTATACCAAGAGAGGAGAACTACTCGATGGGTATGACCTCCTTAGGCACCTTGGATGTGCCCCTATGCGAAGAAGAAGGGTAAAAAAAAAGATGTGGCCTGACTTTTAAGAGTCAGGTCAGAACTGTGGCGGGTTGGGGGAGCCTCAACCCGTCCCCACACGGGTCAACGGCCCTCACCTCGTCCCCATGGTGGGTAGCTCATGCTCCCCCATAGTTAGTTAATTCGGGGATGGTAAAAATACGGAGTATTATTCGGCATGTATAATTCAAGAATTTAACGGTCAAACATTTGGCTAAAATTCGGTCAATAATACGTGATACGTAAAAATTCGGATACGGGTTTTAAACGAGTATCATACGTTTTCTTTTCAAAAATACGGCTTTAAAATTTATAAATAAATATTAATATAACAATATATTATGAATATGACAAAAAATATCATTCTACAAATTGCTTAAACATTTTCATAAACCAAAATATATTGATCAATTAATAGTATTCTATTCATACAAAATATAGTCATTAATCCAAAATATTCAATCCATAAAGACTAATTGAATTAATAAAAACTATCAAATAATGGGATCGTCGGGTGGTAAAGTTTCATCAAAACAAGATTTGTTTGGGGTACGAAGTAGCTCAGACCAATTGCACAAGCTCATGTCATCTACAGCAAATGGTTCTTCTTCAAAAAAATATTCTGGTTCTTCTTCAAGTCCTTCTTTAACAAATGGATTGATCTTAGAAAGATTAATAGACGTCATATACAGCACCTCATGATCCTTATACATTGTCATCATCAAAGAGTTCATTCTCACGTATACCAAATCATCCAACATTGTCGGTGCCAATCTATTTCTCTTTTTCATTTGGGCTGCTTCTCATGCACTCCAATTTCTTTCACAAGCTGACGAGCTACAGGTTGAGTCAAAATTCTAATTACAATCTTTTGCAATACAGGGAATATTGAACCATTAAACTGCCACCAAATACCTATAAATACAACTATTTACATTAGGAATGAAATCAACATAAGACATATGAAAATCTAATTCAAAATGTAGAAACACTTACGAGGATGACTAGTGTTTATCATAGCAGTGGTTGTATAATTGAACAAGGGCGGAAACTTTAAATGATATTTAACTAGTTCAGTTACCAGCTGATCTCTTTCATCTAAAGAACTCAACTGTTGAACAAGATATTAAACCTTATGGAGAATGTTCTTCTCTCTTCTCTGCTCAAATATTTTCATCATAAGATAATAACGAGAAGGATCTTTTACACAATATTTATCAAGCGCTTCTCGTGCCCTCTCCATAGCATCATAAAAATATACCGCTGTAGATCCATCACCATCTACTAATCAAAGAACTCTCACCAGATGCTCAATAACATTCACATAATCTTTCCCATCTACCCAGAAAGACTCATTCTGAATTATTGAAGTCACTAACTTAGCCTGTGTAGTCTTAGTAAAATTCAAACTCCTCCATTCTGAAGATGCAACCAAAATTCTCAAATTGTTTTCACGATCAATTATCGATTGAAGCATCAAAAAATTCGAAACAAATCTAGTCTTACACGGAAATTTTAACTCCCTATCATCTGTATATTTCCTCATCAATTGTAATACCATATGATACTTATACGTGTAATCTACTATTTTTTTCGCATCATCAATCACACTTTTCACCCATCCAATTTGATTATAATGATCTTTCAATAACAAATTAATACCACGAGCTGCACATTTAGTCTTGTATAATCGAGAATATTTTCCCATCAGCATGCAACCAGCAGACTCATAATTTGAGGCATTATTAGTAACTATTTGCACAATATGATCAGGGCCAATTTCATCGATGATGGAAGAAAGAATGTTATAAAGATACTCACCAGTCAACCTCTCCTGTGAACATTCAAACGATCTAAAAAAAATAGCACCTAACGGTGAGCTAGCGATAACATTAACCCATGACCGCCTTCTTATGTCTGACCAAGAATCTGACATAATAGTACAACATGTACTAGTCCATGATTGTTTTACACATGCAACATAAGTCTCAACAATTGTTCTTGCCTCAGGTACTAACTTAGTACGAAGCGTTGAATAACTAGGTATAGTATAACCACAACCAAAATCACCTAAAACTTTACTCATGTCAAGAAATGACCTGGACTGAATAACATTAAATGATATGTTGTTCATGATGAAAAACTGAGCAATTTCTTTGTCAACATTGCTCCTCTCTTTCTTAGCACAGAATTGTGTTATGTGGTTTGATTATGATCAGATAGACCCAAAGAGCAAGCGTTTGATCCTTCATTACTTTCATTAACCGAATCATTTTTTCTTTACTTACTAGAACTAGAACTTGAATCTCTAATTAAAAAATACGCTTCAGCTTGAACCTCCTCCGGTACTTTACTACATATATCAATATCACGACCATTAATTCCAGATAAATGAGACTTTACTCTAGAAATCCCTCCAGCAAAATCTCTCTCACAAAATTTGCACTTGAAACGATTATTTGACTGTTCAGCGTAATCCCAAAACTTATCTTTTTTCCTCACCATGATAATCAAAATTTAGAAAATCTGAAATAGAATCAATAAAACCTATAAACAGGACAAAATTTGAATTGACAGAAACTCTGAGAAGTCCAACTCCAACAAGAACAGAATTAATCAAGTCCAATTCAAGTCCAAATCAGTTTAATTTTCTACAATCCAATTCAATCCAGAGAAGTCATGAGAAGCACAAAAATTTCTACAATCAACCAGAACAAAATTTACCTATCAACTGATTCAACCAGAACAAAATTCAATTCAGAACAAAATTTTCTACAATCAAGAATCAACCAGAACAAAATTTACGAAGTTGGAACCAACCAGTACAGATTACAGAAACGCCTAAAACTGAGTTGGAACCAACCAGTACAAAAATGCCTAAAACTGATGAGATTAATTGATTACAAGTTGGAACCAACCAGTACAGAACTACAGATTACAGAAACGCCTAAAACCGATGAGAAAATCAAAATAGTCAAAACTCGGACAAGAAAGTTTCTTCTGAATTTGAAGTGAAAGAGACCAGAGAATTAAACCTCAAATCAAACATAAAATCAAAAACTAAAAATTTGAAGTGAAGGAGACTAGAGAATTAAACCTGTAAATCAACGAGAATCTTCGAGCCCTAGGTCGTCTGAGAGGGAGAAGCTCCTTCGAAGTCCAGGCCTGGAATGCAAGAAGTAGGACGCAGGAGTGCAAGAGCAGAGCAGCGCCGAGCAAGAAGCATGGCGTTTCGCGAAGAGCAGCACCGAGCAAGACGTTTCACTAAGAACGGGAAAATTTAGGGATTTTGGCCATTTTAGTATACACGTTTAATACGCTTTTCCGTATTAAACGCGTATTATATGGTTGACTCCAAAAAAATACGTATTAATCCATATCTTTCAGTAAAAAATGGCAAACTCCAAAAAAATGGCAAATGCCAAAAATACGCGTATTAAACACGTATTCATTAATCAGTGCTCCCTTGCACGTGTCTTGTCATCCGCTCCACTGCCAGGGAAACTCGACGGCAGGGAGTCTCCTTCGAGGTCCCTTGTGTAATGTCAATCCAATGTCTGTGATCCGACTTCTCGATGTCGCTGAGGCACGACTAGTTGAGAGAATGAAGTATGACCACATTTATTAATGTGGCTTCGTTTTAAGTTTGTTAGACGCGTGCACATTTTTATCACGTGATTACCACGATAGTGCACTAGCGATCCCCACCTGGTCCCATATATTTAAAGGACCCTTGGAATCATTATTGGGGGAATCACTTTTCATCAATCCCGAGGTCAAGATTGAGAATATTATCTCCTCGAGTTTCTCACCTTCCTTTAGAGTTTTAAAGAAATTTGTCACCTTCTCAAGGCTGTCTAAGATTGCTTTGTATTTCACCCTCTGACTACCAACTTTCACGTTCCTAGGTATGCTTGGTATAGACTAGATCACTCATACGCACATCAACCTAAACCTTAAAACAACTGAAAACACAATACTATATATTGTTTGTACATGATTATATTTATTACTAATGCAATTTTAATAATATATAAATATATATGTTAAGGTTTTCTCTAAATCTATGTTTTTGTGCTTTTGTGAAACACAAGTTTCACTCCATTAAATATTAAGTTTATAAATGTTATAGATCACACATTCATATATTAGTAGCATTGTTAAGGTTTTAGTTTATAATCTCATAAGCTTGATTTTGTAATTTTTATGGAGCATTTATGTTATGTCATGAATTGTTGCAAGTATATGTCGTTAATCCTTAAGGTAAAAGCTTTATAAGTTTATGGAATTCGAGTCGACTTAAGGGCTCACTAGTATGTTCTCATGTTATTTACTTTTATTGTTACCATAATCAAGTGATTACATATATATATCATCCCATTTAATTATATATGAAGTGCTCTTACTCGTTACATATAAAGTGCTCCTATAGTTAGCACGGATCTACAGATATTAAAGGGCATATTAACATTTATATTAATTTAAATTACAACACATGTGGTCTCGTAAATTTACTTGTCTAGTCGTGATGGCCTTCCGGCCGCTACAAAGCTAACGTTTAAAAATAAAATTTTAATAAACAGTTCTAAAATTCAAACAATCATACACTATCAGTGAATATGAGGACTAAAAATAAATAAGAAACCTTACAAGAGGTATAGTTTTATTTCTTCAAAACTTTATATCTATATTAGCAGCAGCAATGGATATAAGGATGAGAGAGAGCGTATTAAAGATGAGACAGGGAGAGAGAGTATGCTAATTCCCGATCAAAGTCAAATGTCATCAACAAAGGATAAGGCTTCCCTTTTATGATACAAAAAAGGAATAGATAAGGTGGCGTGTCCTTGGAGAGTGGAGTGGTTTGTCCTTATCTTTCCAGCTGTTTCTAATCGTGGGAATCTACTTTATTAAAAGTAGATTTGGCTGCTTATGTCGACTTAGATAGTGCGAATCTTCTTTTTCCTATTAAAGATAATGGGTATCTACTTTTTCAAAAGTATGTTGTCGGTATATGTCGACACGCTTTACTTTTTTCTGGTGAGAGACAAGAATAGGCCTTGTCTTCCCTTATTGTCATTTTCCATCTTATCTGTGATCATACTGGTAAGTAAATCCTATTGTCGTTGTCAACACGCTTTACTTTTCCACCAGATGATTCTGGTGGCTCTTGGCTTTCTCCGACTAAGATGTTTAATTCATTTTCATCTGGATCGGATTCAATTTTATTGCTAACATACTTTATAGAAGTATCATCCTGGGAGATGGACTGGAGAAATTGTTCTTTCATGAAGTCCATAACTTTTATGATTAATTCATTTTTTGTTAGCTCAGGAAATTTCTTTTTCAATTCGGTTTGGGCCTGAATAAATGGATTTCCTGTTAGAGCTGGGAAAGCCTTCGGTATGGCATCAAAACAAGCCTGAGTATGAGTTTTGATTACCTTAATAAGTTCTTGTAAATTAGGGTTCATCCCTTTATCCCACCACTTGGTATAAAATACTCTCTTCAAGCGGGAGATTTTATTATGATAATCACATTATAAATCTCATTTCCAGATCCAAGGGATACTGATTCAGATTATAAATGGACTACTAATTTAGTCATAGAGATGTTCTTGTTGACTGGTAAAAGAGAATAAGTTGTCTGCCAGTCTTTGAATACTGTTTGGACTACTTATGGTATAGTCTCTAAGGTGATGCCAAATTTGTCCCACCAAACGAGAAACCAATTGGAGAGCTCATTTTTTAGAACCTCGAGGCATATATGGATAAATCAAGTGTGGTTATGAACGGGATTCAGGTAGTAAAAAATATATGTAAAGGAATCAATATAAGTCCAATAACTATATTTGGTTTTGATGTTACAGATATTCACATTTCTGGTAGTATGCAGATGTAAGCCCCACTGATTGATGGGTATAATACTATGGATGGTAGCCTTGTTGTAGGTAAGAGGGCTAGTATTTTTGTTAGGACCATAGAGAGTATGTTTAATCTTCATAGTTGTTGTTTCAAGTACAATGGCTTCGTAGATATATTTGTACTGGTCAAAGTGAGTGGGAAATTGTTGAGTAAAGAGATATCTCTTTTTAATTTCTTATGGATCTGTCATCCATTTCTCATCTCCTATTTCAATAAAGAGAATGGTCTATTCGGTTGTACTGTTAAATATATACTATTCGGGAAGCATACGGATATCTCTAGCAGTTTGGTTAGAGGAAGCTTCATGTTTACTGTTCAGGCTAGGAAATTCTGTTGAGTAAAAATTGTCTCTACCTCGACCTCTTTGGCCTCAGCCGCGGCCTTTACTGATCATGGACCCTGTAAATATTCACGGGTTAGAAAGTCTGGTAAAGAATTACGATCATCTTTGATATATTCAATGTCAAAGTCAAATACTGATAAAATGCTTTGCCACGAAGCAAATATCTGTTTAGAAGCAAGATTCTGTACATCTCTTATTGAATATATGTTTAGCAGCAGAGCAATCAACTCTAATTAAAAAATGCTAGTTCAGAAGATCATCTTGAAATTTTAAAACACATTTTACTATAGATAAACATTCATTTTTAATAGTGGGGTATTTTAATGATGGTCCTTTCCAAACTTCGGAGGTAAATCTTAAGAGTTCTTCCTTTTGACTGTTTGGATTAAATTGTTTGAGAATTCAACCATATCCCTTGTTAGAGGCATCTGTTTCTATAATCTTTTTCCAGATAGGATTGGGTAAAGATAGATAAAATAACTGTTTGATTTTTGTTTTAATACATTATACTGCAAGAGTATGTTCTGGAGACCAAGGTACAGGGTTCTTGGTAAGTCTTGTATAAAGAGGAGAGACATCTTGAGATAAATGCGGATAAAAGTCTCGAATGTAGTTAAGACTTCCTAAAAATCTCTGTAATGGAGTTTTGTCATTTATTTTATCTAAAAATTTAGAGGCAAACTCGATACTTCTGTTAATAGGAATAATTGTTCCATTAGTAATGTTATGTCCAAGGAAACAGGCTTCAGTTTGAAAAAGTTTCATTTTAGATGCATAAAGAACTAAACCATTTATGATAATAACATGCTTAAAGATATTAAGATTTTTGAAATGTTGATCAATAGAAGATGAGAAAATCAACACATCATCAATATAACAGATTATGAAGTTAGTATAAACATTAAATATATCATTTATGATATGCTGAAATTCAGATGGACCATTTTGGACACAAAATGGTAAAATATTCCATTCATAATGGTCAAAAGATACTGTAAAGGTAGTTTTATACCTATCTTGTTCAGTAATTTGGATTCGCCAAAATCCTGAATTAAGATCAAACTTCAAAAATACTACTGAATCATGTAGTCGGCCAAGAAGATTTTTTTTATTCAATATGGGATACATAATCCATTGTAAGACATCATTTAGAGGTTTATAGTTAATTACTAATCTAGGTGCACCTATTCTATTTTTGTACTTTTGTTAACATAAAATGTTGTACAACTCTAAGGGGAGTGACTAGCTCTAATTAAGTTTTTCTATAAAAGAGATTTGATTTATGTTTTACGAATATTCCTTCTTCATTTGACTAGGTCTAGAATTAGTCGGAATATTTCTTTCATCAAAATCCTGATTATAACGAAGAGAAATAATATGTTTCTTCCGATCTAAAAAAGCCTTAGGAATATCACTACAAATTTCTGTTTGGAAGTCTTGTAAGATGGTTTTAATCTTACTCTTTATAGAAGGTTGTTGGATTCTCTTTTCAATAGTAAGAAATTGAATTTCTTGTTGGATATAATTTATCTGTTTTTCTTTATTCTGGACTAGATCTTTTATTTGATCTAACTCTTTAGTATAAGGTGCAGATATAAATTTAAAGATTATGTCTGTGTTATTAATATTAGTATGGATACATAAAGTATCAATTCCAGTTATATGCATTAATAAACATAAAAATAGAGTGCCTAAAATAATGCTTTGTGTCATGTTCTTAATTAAAACAAATGCAGTTGGTAGGAAAACACATTGATTATAGATAAGCACTTGAGGAAGCTTTAACTCTATAAGCATAGAGTTACCACTAGCACTGGTTAAAGATTGGGTGGTTTTCTGGAAGTATTTGGTAGGGATTAAACCTTCTTAGATGCAGTTCATATCAGCACCACTGTCAACAAGGGCAGTGGTATCTTTGATGATAAAATCCGGTTTAATAATAAAAATAACTCTGGTATACCATTTTTGAAAAGTAACGTTATTCATTAAAAATAATATATTGGTTATATTCAGGTTGGGTAGAAGAAGATTCGAGTTTTTCATCAGGAGTTTTCCCTTTAGAAAATAATCGTTGTTTAATATTACTAAGATCTTGGAAAATAATCTGGTTAGCAGTTTGAAGCTGCTTTATCTCAGTTTTTAAAATATTTACTTCCATTTTTAAATCTGGAATAGTAACAGGTTTTTCAATGGTAGAAGTATATTGTAGGCGTTTCAGAACTTCTCGCATACTGTAGTTTTTGGTAGGAAGAATCTCTTGCTTGGTATGATTCTGATAACAGAGTTGAGGAAACTTCAACTTCATCTCGGGATCAGTTATCTGGTCAGCTAGATTAAGCATGGACTGTTGAGTGTTTGTTAAAACATTAAGGCTAAGTTGTCCAAGGTCAAGATCATTCATCTTAACAATAGCCTTCCAATAATTGGCTTCTGTTAACAGGTTACAGGTTTTGGAAGAGCAACAAGGCTCAAGATTCTCATAAGAAGAAGAACCAGAGTTGGAATAATCATTATCTGAACTAGCCTCAGAAGTAATATCTTCTTTACAAAGACAGTTGAGAATTTGTTGTTGAGCTTCATCATCAAGAGCAAGTTCATGTAATTTCTGTTTAAGTTTTGATCTGCACTTATTAGCGTAATGTCTCATTGAGGTCTTTCTTGATAAGTAGAAGAAGGTATTTTTTTAGAAGAGATTAATTTATGAAATGGTTTAGGACTTCTGATAGGGCAATTTTTTATCTATCCTTGGGCCCAGATGGTTTTCCTGCATCATTTTATCATCAGAATTAAGACTTGGTGAATGATTATATAATCGACCTTGTTTTTTTTTTCACAGGAGTTAAACCTGATGATATAAATGTTACTCACGTTGTCCTCATCCCCAAAGGTCAAAACCCCAGAAATTTGTCCCAGCTCAAACCTATCAGCCTTCGCAGTGTTTCTTATAAGATCATTGAAAAAGTACTCACAAATAGGCTTCGTTTGGTTATGAACAAGATTACGGGACCCTTCTAAAGTACTTTTGTTCCGGGCAGATTTGTTGCAGATGATATTCTCATCACTCACGAAATCTTGCACTCTCTTAGAACCCATAGATATGAGAAGAACTGGGAAGCGACGGTGAAGGTGGACATGTCAAAGGCTTATGACATGCTTGAATGGCCCTTTATCATTGAGACATTGCGGAAAATGGGCCTCCTGGAGCTCTGATGTGATTGGATCTCCTCGTGCATTTCATCTGTCTCGTATCGCATTGTTATTAATGGAGAGACGAATAAAATCATTCAACCCAAGCGGGGTATTCGTCAAGGTGATCCTCTTTTCCCTATATATTTATTTTATGTACTGAATTTTTATTTGCTCTTTTATTACATGCCGAGCATATGGGGGATTTGAGTGATTTCTGAGCTTCTAGGGGTGACCATCCATTTCCCATATGCTCCTTGCTAATGACTCTCTATTTGTTTTTGCAAAGCTAATAAGAAGGAATTTTGGAGCTTACTAATATTTTTCTACATACTATGATGCATCGGGTTAAAAGAATTAACGTAGAAAAGAGTGCTCTACATTTTAGCTCCAACACCCCTTAGAGTGTATTCGGGTTTGGCAAACCTCATTGGCATTAGATCAATTCTGTTGGCCATTATTTGGGTATTATATCTGATTTTAGCTTGTCTAAAAAAGATTTTTCAAGGATATTCTTGACAAAATCATTAGAAGTATCACAAGGTGGTCAGAGCGTTTCCTCTCTTCGGTTGGCAAGGAGATTTTAATTAAATCGATAACTTTGACTATTCCTAATTATGCAATGTCTTGCTTCAAGCTTCCCAATTCTATTTGCCAAGGCATTCGTAGCCACATTTCAACATTCTGGTGGAGTAATTTTCCAAAGGAAATGGAGTTCATTGTTGCTCTTAGGAGAAATTGGCTAGACCTAAATTTGTAGGTGGCATGGGATTTAGAGATTGGCTCTTTTCAATATGTCCACGTAGCTAAACAAGGATGAAGATTATTAACTGGCCAAGCACCTTGGCTTTTAATTTTCTTAAAAGCAAATATTATAAAACTAGTACTTTTTAATGCCAAATTGGGTTACAAACTCTCTTGAGACTGGAGAAGCTTGCTTGGGGTAGAAAACTCCTGAATTATGGTTTGTATTAAAATATTGGTGATGGTAATTCGCTTCGTATTTGGGAGGAGGATCTCTGGCTCCTTCGTCCTTACTCTTTTAAAGCCATCTCTCCAAAAAAAGACCTCCTTCTGTATGAAGAGAAGGGCTGGAATATTGAAAAAATTTCTGTAAACTTTAATGAAAAAGGATAAAAAAACTATTCTTAATATTCCCTACAACGGATATGGTAAGGAAGATAATCTTCTTTGGGTTTTTTCCCGAAAGGGGCTTATCACGGTGAAATCAGGCTATTATTTGGCCTGGGATTTAAAACGAAATAGCCTTCTGGGAAATTCTTCAACAGGTATGTCCAGTTCCTCTCCAAATTTGATTTTTGCTTGGAAGTTCTCGTGGAAGCTTAAAATTCAGCCAAAATTACGTGCGTTTATTTGAATTTTTCAAATAATTACATAGCAGTTAAGGGTAATTTAGTGAAGAGAGATATTGATGTCTCTCCCTCTTGCCCTTTATTCCAAAAAGAGGTTAGGAACATTGTACACCTCTTCCTTCAATGCCCGATTTCTCAAGCCATTTGGTTCCAGTCCCCTCTCTGTCATAAAATAACGGAGATTCATGGCAACTCTACATGCATTGGTTGATTTTTAGATTATGGAGAATGTGGAAGGCGAGGAACATGAAGGTCTTTAATGGAGTGGATCCCTTTCCTCCAGAAATTCTGTTCCAAATAGTCGAAGACATCAAGGAGATGGAGTTGCACAGTTCTTTTTTGGATTTGCATGGCTCTCACTCGACGTTGTTGGCCTATTCTTTACCTATCCTCCAAGTTACCAGTTCTGCAAGTTCTTCACCAACTTGGAGAATTTACTCAGATGTGGCCTGGGCTGGTGCTTGATCAGTCCTAATAATATGGTTGTTGTTGCAGGTTATAAACGGCTCGACTGCGTGATTAATGCTGCTGTGGGGGAAGCTTTAGCTGTTCTGTGGGTTTTGATCATGTTTGATATCATGATATCATGTTTCTAAAACAGTTTTATGTTTCTGTGGGTTTTGATCATGTCCCTAGGAGCAACCCAATTCCATGGTCCATGATTTAGCTACCATGGATGATCAAGCTTATATCTCTGTACGTCCATTTTCCTGTATTATCGCTCAATTGTAGACCATTTTCCTGCTTAATTCACTATCTATTTGACAAAAAAAAAAAGAAACTAAACAGTAAAAGAAATATAATATTTTTAAAAAAATTCTCGAGAAACCAAACATGAATATATATTTTTTGAAGTGGATTACGAAGGGAAACGGGTCTGTAATCAAAGAAATATTTGACTATTTTTCATAATACTAGATGTATCTCATAGGTTTAAAGAGTTATAACACTCATAGGTTAGTAAATAAAACATAAAATTTGATTCTTTTCTTTTCAATTTCCTATAAAACCAATAAAAGTTATGAACTAAAAAATTAAACAAAAAAATCAGTGGTAACACTTTAAATATTTATATTTAAGAACAGTTGTTCACCGAAAAGCCCGGTTATACAACCTCAAATTCGCTTCTTTTAATTTGTAAGTTCCAAAGATCTCATTGTTCCCCAAAAGACTATGTAGACATTTTATCCTAATTTGTCATGCTTCAGTGTGAGTGACTCGTAGGTACTTGAATCTCCCACTTATAAGTAAAAGAAGGAAAAGAGGATGAGATCGAGGTCTTCAGGGGAGACCATGGGAATTGCAGAGAAGGACTTAGGCATTCAGCTGTGGGAATGAGAGGAAAGCTGACTTTCAGGATTGTGTGTTTATTTCGTTAGAAGTAGGAGTGAACATTTTTATACTCAGCTCAGTTCGATTCAGAAAAAATTAGAGATCGAAGTTTCGGTTCGATTAAAAATTTTGGTGATTTTAGAACCTAAACAAAAACTTTGATATTTATTATTTTTTCAATAGTATTATTTAGAAATTATTTTTAAAAAATAATTTTTAATTAATCATGACGAATCAGAGAATCAAACCGAATCAAATCGAAATTCACGGTTCAGTTCTCTTGATGAACGATTTAATTCGATATTATTATGGAACCAAAATTTTGATTCGGTACGATTTTTATCAAAAACTCCATCCAATCGTGGATACTTCTGGTTAGAAGAAATTGGATCAGAAGGCTGGTCTGTGTATTCGGTTTCTTACTTGAGGGCTTATGTCATTGCAGGTTGACCGACCCCACTGAAATTTTTAGAGAGATAAAGATAAGAGAGAGAAGTGGGTTAGCTGGGTGAAAGCAAAATGTTAAAAAACTCAAGAATATATTCAACTTTTATACTTACCAAACAAAATTACAGTACTTTTCCATTAACTCTCTAACTTTTGTAGGTGTTATGAAACGTGAAGATCCTACAAACATTGTTGATCCTAGCTTAATGAGTCATTTTTTATGGGAACAATTATTGTATGTGATAGTGGTTTATGGTTTAAAAGTTGTATGTTCAAAAGTAGTTCCAAAATTGTGGAGGAATAAAGTGGAACCGAACCAAACGTATAGAGAACTGAGCCCGACCAACTGAAACAAGTTTGTGGGCTCAAATGGTTGAACCGATCGACCGAACCGACTAGGTAGTCAACCAGAGTTGTGTATATTACTTCTCCAACAGCTAGTTTTCAATGAACAAGTGTTCAAACCTCGACAAACAGTTGACCAAACTAGGAAAGATGGTCGCAATGGTTATATCTTCAAAGCACTATGAGTATGAGTCTTTAGTTCACTTATAAAGCATGACAAACTGAGCAAGAAAGCCTTAAACCTGCTTTATCATTGACAAAAGCTATTAGAACCGTAATCTTGTCAACCCTTCATAACCAAGCATTTAAATTTAGAGAAGAGAGGTTCATGTGAATATCTACTCTTGAGATAGTTTCTTGTAATCTCTTCTACTATAAAATAGACTTGTTTCGTGCTATTGGCGATCGTGAAAGCACTCAGTCAGTGTCCCCTTGATTGGGAAGCCAGCTCAGCTCATTTGTCACGTCAAATAACTACTATGCAGACTATAACTAACACTCACATAGCTTGTATCGATCAAGGGCAGATTGCATAATATTGTAATACTAGCCGTTGAATTCAGTCAGGTAGTTAGTTATAAGAGTTATGTATTGAGTTATCTATAAATATTCATGTATGTATTTGTTATTGAATTTATGAGAAAATTAGCTCAGAGAGAAGCACATTCAACTTCCTTTGTTTGCCCGTGTTTCTAGCTCATTACTGTTTCTCAACTTGGTATCAGAGCACTTAAGGTTTTCTTGGTGAAATGGAGTCAAATTCAAGCACCAAAATGAAGGTAATTCTAGTGATGAAAATCTCTTCTCAAAATCTTGGAACAACATGCTTAGTTCGCCTTATTTGATCAAGCTAGATATGGATAACTATATGTTGTGGAAATCACAGATAGTTCCAATTGTGATCAGTAATGGACTTGATGAATTTCTATTTGGAGGCGAGGAAGAATCTCAACAGAAGCTTACTAATGGCATTATTAATCTAAAATATGTTTCTTGAATTAGGAAGGATCAACTCTTGCTTAGCTGGTTGAGATCCTCGATGACCAAGAGAGTCTTGGGAACAGTTCTTCAGTAAGAGTCTTTGGTAAGCTTTGGAAATAAGTTTCTCCAATCAATCTCGTGCAAGAATGATACAATGAAAAATCAACTTCAAACTTTCAAGAAATTGAGTAATTCGATTGCAGATTATTGTGATAAGATGAGAAGCATTGGTGGTGCCCTGACAGCTGCAAGCAATCCGATCAGTGAACATAATATTCTTCTTCATATTCTGAATGGACTTGGGAGTGAGTATGACTCAATTGTGGGAAGTGTTACTTCAAGAAATGAATATTTGACAGTAGAGGAAGTTCAGGCTCTCCTTATGAGTCATGAATGCCAAATTGAACGACTTAATACTGAAACTGAATTGAACATGAAGTTAACAATGAGTGCGAAATTTGTTGGAAGCAATTTTGGTAGAGGAAAGTCTCAAAATAACAATGGCTCGCTTAGAGGAAGATGAGCTAACAATCGACAGAACAATAAAGGAAATTTTAATGGAGGAAGGAGAGGAAGAGGTGGAAGAAATGGCAATATACTCATCTGCCAAGTTTGTGGCAAAATTGGTCATGGCACTTTAACCTGTTACTACATGTTTGACAAAGGGATGCAGGCTCAATCAAGCAATCATAGTGGTGCACAATTCCAAAATCAAGCTAATTTAAATTTTTCTCCCACTGCAATGGTTGATGCCTCTGATTATGCAAATGATCCATCGTGGTATGTTGATAGCGCTGCTACTAACCATGTCACAAGTGAATTGAACAAGTTTTATTTTGCTTAGGAATACAATGGAAAGGAGAAGCTACTTGTAGGTGATGGTAAGACTTTACATATTACACATATAGGTTCCATGTTTCCATGTTCCACATACCTCAGTTATTCTTAAACTTAAATCTTTACTTAGAGTTCCTCACATCAAGAAAAACTTAATCAGTGTCTCACAATTGACTAAGGACAATTCTCTTTTCATTGAATTTCATTCCTCTTATTGTCTTGTGAAGGACGAGGCAACCATGAGGGTCCTTCTCAGAGGGAGGCTTAAAAATGGACTTTATGAATTGATGGTACATGTGTTAGATGTTATGCCCTCAAAGCATGTGTATTGACATTTTGATATAAAATTTAAAGAGAAATATATTTTTCTTATAATTGTTCTTTTAAATTATTGTTGAACAATTTATATAAATATCTAAAAATTCTATATTCATTAATGAGACTATGATCTTATATTGTACGAGAGGATTAAGATCATAGATAATGAATAAAAATGTCAGCAACATATTAAAGTATAAAATCTTTAATGAATGGTTGCTAGTACGGTTCACTAAATATTATGAATGCATGTGATCTAGATCTGGATCATTGATGTGGATAGACGTCTTAGTGAAAGTATTTTATATAATAAGATTATATATGACAGGACCGATGTGAATTAATATCTTTATTAACGTGCTGTTTATTATAAAGATTTAATACACATCAATTTGATGATCATATATAGATCAGTCTGAATATTGAGTAGTCATTAACTCATATGCATGTCTACTGGATCTTTTGATTCACTCGTTAAGGTCTGTTTGTTAATCAGGCTAGTGAGTTTTGTTTTGGAGATTTAGTGATGTGGATGACTGGAGACATGATTTTACAAGATTTAGAATCTAAGCTCTCCTGATCGATCAAATATTGATTCCCTTAAGTGTTAATTTTGGAACTGAATAGTTATTGAGCTAAAATTTATAATAAGATTATAAATTAGTCATTCACTAATGGAATAATGGTATTTAAGAATCAAGAGGTAATTAAAAGGGTAAAACGATAATTTTGACCGGTTCTAATTTACGAACCAATAATTGAAGGACATAACTACATGAAATGATTATGTTAGTGAACTACATGAGAATACTCTGTAAATACATTTTATAATCTCTAAGAGTACAATTTCATATTTATAGTGGTAATAAATAAGATTATTTAATTAAAGAGTTTAATTAATAATCTGGTTTATTGGAGCTTAAGATTATAGGTCTATGGTCCCCAAGTCACATCTATACCATGTTGTCTAGGGTGTGAGTATTTCAGGATATGGGAAAATGACTGACTTGCAAAATGAATTTTTATTCTAGGGTAAGTACATAATTATGAGATAATTATGTATGATTAATTAATTAATTAAATTATTTATATATTTAAGTATAATTTTTGGAAATTATATATATATAATTATCGATTTTTTTTAATTATCGATAAGTGAGACAAAATATCTAATTGGTGAAATTATATAATAATTAAATCAACTAAATCTGTTATTTGTGACATTATAGATAAGTTAGTTGATACGAATAATCATATATGTTAATTTTGAATTAACTGATATCTAGACAATTATCTGATTAAAATAAATATTTAATTCGCAGTAACTGCCACGTGTCAATCACTTATAGGTATCAGAAATTGACATGGACTATTGTGGTGCCATGTGCCACTACAGTTGTGTACAATTGCAGTGAGTTCCACTGTAATTGATAATTTTATAATTAAATATTATTTCTGTTTATCGCTAAAAATATGACACGCCATTATCTAGAATATATACATATATTATTCTAATGGCCTAGGTAGTTAAAATAAGAGGAGATAATCAGTTGATCAGAAAATGAGTTCGTCATTTAAGAGTTTATTTGAGAATGCGATTGGTGTTAGAGAGATTTTCTCTTGTGATTAAACGTCAATCAAATCTCTAAAAGAATAATCATCACGTTCTTTTAGAGAATCGTCTCACTAAAGTTCTTCTCAGTAAATATCTAGATCTCATGTGTCGAGAATATGTATAGACAGAAAAAGTGTCTTGCAATATTCTACGCGCTCACACACGCCCTAGTGCATTAAGATTGACTTGGAAGATCTTGGTGTGGATCTCAAAGTCTACTGATCGTTGGAACGATTTCGTGGGAACGAAGGATCGATCAGTTTTTGCAATGACACTTGATATAGACTACAAGAGGTATATGATTTCTAACTGTGTATGTTATAGATTTAACTTATAAATATATAACGGATCCTGACTGATTGAAAAATAATTTTCAACAAAAGTTTGTATTTAGTTATCATGTATCGCGCAAGTTTTGTTTTACTAAAAGATTCGATTTTTATTAAAAGTTTAATTTTTTAAAAGCCCACGCACCGCGATGACCAGCAACCTGGAGAAAGAAGTGTTGCAGTTCTGGCTTGCAAAGCTCACTGATTCTAAAAATCCTGCCTGTTTTACTACTGTTTTACCTAATCTTTCTCTATCTGCATCTAGTATTGCTATTGATAGTGTATTTAGTTCAAATAAGTCAGTATTATCTTCATCTTCCCATGTTGCTTCTTCACTTGATAAGTCTGTTTCTGAGTGCAATTCAATTGAATTAAATTCTATAAGCAATTGTTCAATCTCTAAATACAGTTCTTTTCAATATAATGACATTTTCAATTCAGTAAGCAATTATTCACTCACTCAATGTAATACTTTTTTATCTTTGGGATAAAAAGTTGAGTCATCCTAGTGTGAAAATAGTTTCTCAAGTCTTAAAATGATGTAATGTTCATGCTCCACCTTCACAAGCCATGTTTTGCATCATCCTATCTCAATTTCCCATGCTTCAAACCTTTGGAACTTGTTCGTACGTATTTATAGGGCCCTGCTCATGTGTCTTCTCAAGATGGCTATAGATTTTATATACTATTTCTTGATGATTTTAGTTGATATTCCTGGTTATATCCTTTAAAACACAAATCTAATGCTTGTAAGACTTTTGTTTAGTTTAAAACCTTGGCTGAGAATCAATTTTCTACTAGAATCAAAACTTTACAGTCTGGCTGGGGGGAGAATTTCAAGCTTTTGAAACCTTTCTTGCTTCATAGGATATTGAATTTAGGCATTCTTGTCCCCACTCTCATAATCAAAGTGGGAGAGCGGAGAGGAAACATAGACATTTAATAGAAACTACTCTTACTCTTATTGCACATGCTTCTATGCCAATTTCCTTTTGGTTACATGCATTCCAAACCTCTATCCACTTGATTAATAGGTTGCTAACAGATGTTCTTTCTGGTATATCTCCATATAAAAAATCATACAATAAAGTGCTAGATTAAAAACCATTTGGTTGTGAATGTTTTCCTCACCTTCGACCTTATAACAAAAACAAGCTCCAATTTAGATCTCAGTCATGTATATTCATTGGTAATTCTCACAAGGGATACTTGTGCCTTCATTCTTCTGGTAGAATTTATATAGCCATTAATGTCACCTTTAATGAAACCTAATTTCCTTTTTCTAAAGGTTTTCCCAAAGTTCAATCTCCATATCACTCATCTGTACAATCTGATAATATTACATCTTTTCAATTTACTACCCCAGATTATGTCATCACCTCAAATTCAGAATGCTAACTCTTTTAATCCAACTACTCAACTCATGGATCATATTTCAAATCTTTCTTCTCAGAGGTTCTCTTCAGGTAATGTTTATGTTCCTTCTTATTCTTTATCTTTTTCTACTCAACATGTCTCTTCTAATAATCAACAATCACTTGAATTTGTTCCTTTAATACAAGTGCCCTTTATTGCTAGTTCTGAATCTCATGATTCTCTAAACGTCGCTCCTATCTTTGATCATTCACACATTATATCAATTCCTTCTAATTATATTCATAATAATCACCTAATGATCACTAGGTCTAAGACAGATTCACTTAAACCAAGGGCTTTTCTCACATATAAACACTATATGCACACTGATCAAGCCTTAACTGAGCCTACAATAGTGAAACAAGCCTTACAATGTATTCCCTGGAGATAAACTATGGATTTGGAGTTTAAAGCACTTTAACAAAATAATACATGAGATTTAGTTCCCTATAGTCCTAATATGACTCTTGTTGGCAATCGTTGGGGTTTTAAGCTAAAATTTAATGCATATGGCAGTGTATAAAGACATAAGGCCCGCTTGTTCTTACTTTGACAGCATCTTTTAATTGGGTAGTTCATCCGTTGGACGTGAATAATACGTTCCTCAACGGAACTTGGGGGATCCTGTGTTTTTGGTTCAACCTGAGGGTTATATTAATAAAAAATTTCCCAATTATATCTGCAAATTGAAGAAATCATTGTATGGTTTAAAACAAGCACCTCGTGCTTGGTATGAGAAACTCAGAAATACATTTTTTCAATAGGGTTTCACGAATACTGTTTCAGACACCTCTATGTTTCTTTATAGGTCAGGAAGCATAACTATCATTCTACTTGTTTATGTAGATGATATTTCAGTGACTGGTAACAGTCAAGATAAAATTCAGCTTCTGATTAAAGATTTGAATCATAAGTTTGCTTTAAAGAACATGGGCAGTGTTCACCATTTTATGGGAATGGAAGTTATGAGGAATTCAGATGGTTTTCATCTATCCCGAGCAGGTTATATACATATCTTCTCATTAAAACCAACATGGTTCATGCCAAGCCGTGTTCAACTCCAACCAATGTTTCATTCAAGTTTCATCATGATAGTGCAGAGGCCTTTAGTGATGTTACTCTCTATCGAAGTGTTCTAGGTGCCTTACAATATCTTCTTCTTACACATCCTGACATTGGATACATTGTAAATAAGCTAAGCCAATTGTCCAAAAGCTTACTGTCACTTATTGGACTGCCTGCAAACGATTACTGAGATATCTCAAAGGCAAACATTATGATGGTATTGTTCTTAAGCCATCATCCACTTTACAAATTGAAGGGTATTCTGATGCAGATTAAGCTTCAAGCCTTGATGATCGCAAATCAACTGGGGGATATGCTATTTTTCTTGGATCTTCATTGATCTTTTGGGCATCAAAGAAACAACATGGCTCGTTCAAGTACTGAGAGCGAGTATCAGGCACTTTCAAATACTATAATTGAGGTAACCTGGATTGTTTCCTCGCTCTCTGAGTTGCACTTTTCTTCTCTGTCATCCCCAATTGCCTGGTGTGACAATATGAGTGATCTTTCTCTTGCTGCCAATTCATTCCTTCATGCACGGTCCAAAAACCTTGAGGTTGATTTGTATTTTATTCGAGATAAGGTTCTAACAAATTAATTGATATTCATTTTGTGTCTTCTCATGATCAGACAACAGATGTTCTCCTTAAATCTTTTTCTGAACCACGATTTTTGTTCATGAAATCGAAGCTTCAAGTGGTCCATACCCCCTTTCGCTTGAGGGTGGATGATAGGGAAGCCAACTCAGCTCATTTGCCACGTCAGATAACTACTATGCAGACTATAACTAACACTCACGTAGCTTGTATTGATCAAGCGCAGATTACGTAATATTGTAATACTAGCCGTTGAATTCAGTAAGGTAGTTAGTTATCGTAGTTATGTATTGAACTGTCTATAAATATTCATGTATGTATTTGTTATTTAATTTATGAGAAAATTAGTTCAGAGAGAAGCACATTCAACCTCCTTTGTTTGTCCTTGTTTCTAACTCATTACTGTTTCACAACTCTCCCATATCAATTGGTTATAAAAGTTTGATTTTCACCCGTAAGAAAATTAATAGTATGAAATCTTCAAGGGCGCAATCCTCAAAGCATAGATGTAGGCCAGGTTTACAAAAATACGTAAGAATATTTGTGTTCTTGACTTCTCTATTTTTATACACTCTTACTTTATTATACACTTTAAAATTTTATATCTTTGTTAATTGGTTGCATTCATCTACCTTAATCCTCCTTCTATATCTAAAAAATGTGGATAATTGAAAAACATTTTTCAAACACTTTTTATGTAACATTATTATATTTATCACTAAAATGTTATTTCTTCCAACTAATTGATATTAATAGCTATAGTAAACTTGCATATCAATGCTTTAGAATTCTCAAAAGAAAAGACAGTCATGTTAGAGAATTGAAAGTAATTGAAGACAATATGAACTAAATAATGTAATTATAATGAGAAGAATATAGAAGCTGGTTGGAAGGTTATATGATATTAATATCGAGAGATTATGAATTTATTTAATTTGGTATGACCTTTTGTTTTAGTTTTAAAAATTGTTTTGTTTCCGAATTATATATCTTAATTTTCATTGATTTATAAGGCTTTAAAATTATTAACAATAAAAAAATATTTTCAGTACACATATTTCACACATCTCTGTCTCCTACATACTTTTAAACAATAGTATTTTGCTATACATTTCCTATAATAGTTTTTCGCCTGTGGAGTTTTCTTGGGCAAAAAGACGAGTCATATTTGTCGTTGAACAAAAATGAAAAGCACACATATCTTGCATTGACGGCTGGATATTTATGCACAAAAAGTAGACAGACAACTCAGCGATCAGACAACACCAGTGTGATGGTTGTATTTTCAAAGAGCTTATGATGTCTAAATAAGGAGAAGAAAAATTTGAATGACACCCATTATAATTAGTTTAAATAATATGAATACCCTCGTATTAGGTTTTGTGATAAAAAAATTTAAAATGATTAAATTTTAAACTAATTCTGTTTAAATATCACATAATGTCAAAATTATCATCATTTTTTCAACTGTGAAAACATTACAATCAAATTTTTTTTATATTAAACCAAATTTATATGCAAACCCAAAATTATTTACGTTTGAGGTTAGAAGAAATAGTTGGATCAAGTTGATTATAAGTCATTTCTCACCAAACAAGCGAGATTTTAGTTTATTATTAGAGTTTTTAGGTCTTTATTGGACAACAAGTACTTTTGAATTTCAGAATTTATTTAAAATATTCAATAACTTAATATATAATAATGAGTTTAATTTGGTATTTGTTACTTTATGTATCTTACTATTATTTACCAGCGCAGTTATTAAATCTGCTCAATTTTCCCTTCATGTATGATTACCTGATGCCATGGAGGGACCTACCCCCTCTCTGCTCTTATACATGCTGCTACGGTGATAGCAGCGAGAATTTTTTTTATCGCTCAACTTCATTATTTTAACAAAATGAATTTGTGTCATTTTCAAACTCTGTTTATCATTTAAAAAATTACAAGAGAAGTCAAATGAAGTTTTTTTAAATCTTTTGTGTGAAATTTGATATAGTAAACCTAAGGCCTAGCCCGATTACATTTTTAAAGAGCTAGAGGAGGTAATTATTTGACAGACATACCTTGACTGACATTAGGAAGATGTTTTCTGACATGTTGGTGACAATTGAGATAGGTAGGATGGAGGTCCAATGGTTAGAGGCTACAAAGAGTATTCCTTTTGAGGTTAATAATTAGGTTGGCATATGGTGGGCAGCCGACCTGGTGATCTCAAGTTGTTGGACTCAGTGTTACTTAATATGTGTATTATACAAATTATTTAGAAAATATTTAAAGAGGCTGTTTCCATATTATTTTGAATTGTACTAGAAAATTATACATATTTTTTTTTGTATAAAAATGAATAATACGTGTGTATTATTCGCCAAACAAATAACACGGGAGCTAAAAAAGTCACCTCTTTCCGGATGCAAGATTCATTAGAGAATTAATGGAACTCATGAAGAAATAAGTAATCAGAGAGATTAATAAGTATATTTACATAATTGTAGTTATGAACTATTTCTGATAGATTAATCTATAAGTAATTATGTCAATAAACTATTTAATTTTAGAATAATTTTCAAATTTTATCAAGCTTGAAATTATCAATTGATGACTCCTAGAAATATTACTTGTAATACTAGTTCGACAAATAAAATTTTTAAAAATAGAGTTTTGAATTATTGAGGAAAAGTCTGTAATACCAGACAGAGAATCCTGATACCATGTTGTGAGTACGTGCAGATCGCTTACCCGGTTGAACAGTTTACAAAAAAATTTGAACAATTTTCATTGTATTGTGTAAGGACAATTTTAACTCTAGTTATAAGGAAGAAGAAAATGTACCACCGTAATTCGTTTTGGTCAACTAGGTAAAGCTGTGTTCCGTAAAAAAAAAAAAATTTCATGTTCATTGAGCCGTACACGCATTTTATTTGGCTTTTAATACCTAACGATATATCCACCTCGTGTAATTACTTTTAATAGGTTTATGGACCTTTGTTGATTATTTACATTTAACATGTGATGACTCACCTGAGTAGGACGTAATGATTCTTGCCCTATAGTCATAATCTATACAATATCATGACATTATTTATGTCATTATATCTTGAAACTCTAGATGAGTTTAATTACAGATTGTAGATTGGATTTGCATTCGAGAATGCGATCACAATCATAGTTTGAATTCCTTCTTCAAAGACCAAATCTCAGCCATGCATCAATTACATAATTGATCAAGACCGTTCAAATTCACATCAAAGAAGGAGTCAATTAGTTGACACTCCCCCAAGTTTGATCGTGGCATCTAACGCCTAATTTTATTTATTTTATTTAAGAAGAGGTATTAACATTGTAAATGATTTTTTCGCTAATCAAAGATCAAATGAAAAAGTATTGATAAATGTTGATTTATATGAGAGAGAGTGTGTGTGTAAGAAGTAAATACTATGAGTTGTATTTATTTGGGATGTATTGAATGCATGTGTTTCATTTAATACACTAGCTTTATATACGCTTCGTAATTTACATGAGTTGATTAAAATAATAATAAAAAAGAGGAGAATGATTATCCTTCCCTATGGTCTCAGAGGTACTCATTATGCCTAGAGATCACACACATCCGTGGAGATCTTTTTGCCACGTATGGCCTTCTTTCACTTCCTTACTTATCATTTTCATCTGTCTCATTCAACCGCCAATCAGTCACAGTCACTTGGTGATTTCTTATGGTTCGAGCCAGTCAGTCGTAGCCACTTTATGGCCTATCATCATGTCTTGTCCGAGTCGTTCAACTACTTAATCATTCATTGCCGCTTGACTGTCATTCTAGATCCCCTTCGTTTGTTCCCGTTCTTCTTCTGATCCTTCTCTTTCTGGTCTTGCACAGTTCAACCAGTGCCTTGCCCATTTAGGGTAGTTCTCCGAGTCTCAGGTTCCTTTTCCCGTTCCAGAGACGTGGGTCATTCGTCAGTCTTTTCCTATTAGCCAGTCAACTTTTCCCATTCTGATGCTCTTTCTTATTCTCGGTATGCGTCGGGCCGTTCTTCATTTGTTTACAGGTGTCTCGCGACATCAATCTTCTCTTCCATTTCTGCTTTTCTGCCACTTTCCGCGAGCCCTTTGGTTGGCCCTCATTGTCCACGTGGTAAAGAGTATTTTTACCTGTTCATTTGCCTTCCATTGCTCTTGGGCGATGCTTGTAGAAGTGCAATGAATGTTCCCAACACGTGTCTAGTTTTGGGGAGTGGTTATCCTTGGTTCATTTTCACCTCTTCGTTACTTCTTTTTATCTTGCAAAACATTAATTGTTGTGCTGAAAAAGTTATCATTTTTAAATAATAAAATGGCATACCATCATTGACTCATTTCTGCGGTTGCTGACACGCTCCTAAAAAATTTCATTATGTCTTTCCTTTGTGCGATCTTATCTTCATATGGTAAGATCTTGTCGCTACACGCGCGTGTGAAGGACTGTTCTTTCGTTCCTTAAGTGCGTCATTTTATCTACTCGTTCTCGCGTAGTACGTATTTTTGGCCGTTGTCAGTGATGGTTGGTATTTAACAGCTATTTTCCATGCACCTGCTGGATTTGTCTTCTCATAATTAATTGTGAACCATTTTTTTAGATCCGCTAGTGCCATTGAACCTTTCCCTCGCGTCTGCAACCTATATGAGTTTTGTCTTCTTCAATTTTTCTCTTACGCATACTTCTATTTTCGATAAGTCCCCCATCTTCTCCATTTCTCTTCTTCTTTCTTCTCTGCTTCTATTATTCTTCCTTAGGCAATAGTGGAAGAATAACCATTTAAGGTTACGGTTCCTCTAGTTAGAAATAGAGATGAATAAGCGTTTTCTATTCCTTCATCGGGACGCTTTCCTGCCAGACGTATTCTGTGACTTCAGGAAAAGAATCCCCAAGTCTTTCCCATACAACCCCTCATACCAGATTTCTCTAGCCCCCATATACATAGCCTTAAGGTTAAAACTTCCATTCTCTCCTCTCTTTTAAGAATTCTTTAGTACCTCCAACCTTGCCCTTTCCAATACACCCCTAGCACTTATAGGGTTGTCTTAGGGATTTAAGCCCTCAATATGAGGCACAATTTGAATATAGGTGTAGATGGGATATGTGATGTGTACATAATGAAAAAGCGTGGAACTTCCTATTATTTGGCTCCATGTGCGAGTAAGAAGCGGGGAGGGCTAGTTACTGACCTCCCCAGCGGGGATAAAAGTTGGGAAGATGGTACTCTCCTCATAGGCGGCAACTGGGGTGGTGATGGCCGTTGGACTGTTCCCCGGATCTGGCGAGAGTTTGGTAAGTAGCTGGAGCTCCATTTCCTTTTTCTTCTTTCGCTTCTATTTTAATTTGGCGTTTGTTGTTGTTTTTTAAATACTGACATGTTTGTCTTTTGCTTTGTGCACACAAGAATTTGAACAAGAGGTTCTTCATTCTGAAAGACGTATCCACACGGCTTCGTGCCGCTTAAAGTTTCCCATAATGGGATTGGAAGGATTTACTTGATCCGAGGAGGTAGATTGAAGTTGTTGTTGCCCCGGTTGCTGAAGCGGAGACCACCGTTCCCTCGTCATCAGTTCAGGACACTCCCCGGTCCATTCCCATTGTTGTTCACTCCTTCTGCCGTGTTGAACCGTCTAGTTCCTCCGACACCCCAGAATATGAACGAGAGGAAGAGGATGAGGAGGAGAGAGAACGGGAAGCGATGAGAAAAGAGGCTAAGGAGGAAGTCTTATTCTGCTTTGCCCGTGAAGATCTTGAAATGTCAAAGTGCTTACGAAGCAACTTGTGGGGGACGCCTGGTGAAAATAAATGCCAAAAAATGGGGGCTGCCAGTTCGTCAAGCGGCGTCTCAGGTGATATCACTTCCTCCACTTCTATGTTATTTCCATTCTAACGAGGATTCCTACTTCTATGCTCTTTCCGTTCTAACGAGGATCCCCGCTTCTATGCTCTTTCCCGTTCTAACGAGATTTCCCGCTTCTATGCCCTTTCCCGTTCTGACATGGTTTTCCGCTTATGTGCTCTTTCTCGGTTTGATGAGGATTCCTGCTTTTGCGTTCTTTTGCTCACTTTGTGATCTGTTTGTGCTACTTTTGTTTTCCTATCTAGCCCCCAACCTTGCCGTGTTCACTGTCCACGCATCCTCTCAAGATTGGTTCTTTTTGTACACGTGTCTTGGGATGGTTTTTTCCTGTTCGTTTGCCCCCATTACATTCAATAGAATTTCATTTATTGAGATGTAATGATGAGGAGTTTTAATTTACACGCATTTTTATGAAGATCGTCTTTGTCTTTTCTCGGGAACCTACACTTTTTTGGAAATAATAAATAAAATATTTAATTTTAATTGAATGCGTTTTTTTCCTGTGATGACGCTTCATTGCCTATTTTTGATTGCTTTTTCCAGCTGTCGTTGTGTCATTTGCTGGCGCAGGTGATGGTTCTGTCTTGTCAGTCGTGTCTTTCCAGAAATCGTCCATTTAGATTCATGTTTTCAAACATTTAGGCAGCGCTTTTTATTTTCCTTTTCAAGTCCACAGTATATTTAAGGATTCCTTTTCTTCATTCTTCTTGTTTTTTTTCTATCCTTGTCTTCTTGTGGTAAGATATTCTCCCTCACTAACTTCTTCTTCTTCTTTTTCTTCCTGAATTTCTTATCTGAAATCCCTTCTTTTTCATCCATGGTGCAAGGTAACACCTCCAAGTTTAAGCCCCCAGTACCTTTGGTTAGAAACCAGTCCGAGTTAGGGCATTTTCTAGATTCTCACCGTGACACCTTTTCGTACGACATAATGTGCGGTTTAGGTGAAAGTGGGGCCACAGGCCACCTCTTTAGTCCTCCATACCAAATAACCTTAAACCCTATGTGCATAGCCTTGGGGCTTAAGCTTCCTTTCTCCCATTTCTTTCAAGAATTCTTCCATACCTGTAGATTAGCTCCGTCGCAGTTTACTCCTAGTTCGTATAAGATTTTACTCGATTTGAAGCTTTGAATAAGAGGAATGGTTTAGATTTAGGGGTAGATGAACTTAGGGCGTGCTACATCATCAAGTACCACGCCGAGTCCGAGTGTTACTATCTGGCCTCTTACCCCGATGCTGAGAGAAGGAAGATGATCATCGGGATCCTAAAAGGGGATAAAGGCTGGGAATGAGACATTCTCCAGATATGAGAGAACTGGGGCGGTGATGGCCACTGGACGATTCCCCATAGATGGAGAGTCTACGATAAGTCGTCGGAGCTCCAATTCTCATTTCTTTGCATACTATTTTTTATTTTTTGTTAACTCTATTTCTTTTTCTTTGTTTTGTAGATAACAAAAGTAACAAACCTTCCTATCTATCCCAATAGTTAAGGGAAAAGGTCGTTGTTGCGTTTAACATTCGCGGACGGGATTTGAACGATCTCTTAGACCCAAGATGCGAAATCAACGTTGCCTTCGACCCGGAAGACAACCAAGCTTCACTTCTTCGCACAGTGCCTTTATCCTTAGCACAGCCATCCACATCGTCTCCTTCATCTTCTCCTGAAATTCTACTAGGTACTTTTACTTCCTAGTCTCCAATTTCTGATTCCAATACTTCAATTTCTCCTGGGTCTGAACGGGAAGACGCAGAATGGAAGCGTCTTCTTCATAACTTTGCAGTGAGCGTTATGTTGAGGCACGCGCGTCTGAGGAGTGCTACCGTTGGGGACATTTCTAAGGAAGAAAGGAACATCCGTCCGCGGTGCGAGGCTCCGAGATCTTCCCAAGCGGGCTTTTCTCCTACTTCTGATGAGACTCCCACTATTCTTGCTTCACTCCCTGTCATTCCTCCTATTGTGGTTGAGACTTCACGGCTTTCCCCTCCACCCCAACACAACGAGATTCGACTCTCGTTCAGCCTTTCGACTCCCAGGGAGTGGGCGAGACCCTTCCTTGTGGAGATGAAATCATTTTTATGAGGTCTCCCCGGTCCCCGCTTCCATCAACTTCCTAGGTGACCCCCACTCAACTCACATTGTGTTTCGTGGGGTCCAGTCAGACACAGACATGGCAAAAGCTCGCAACATGTCCATTGGGAACCAACTCTTTTCCCTAAGCCACGATTTGATGAAGGTATTCCCTTTCCTCTTTTTCCACTTTTTTTACTTGTCATCTTTATTTTACTGAGTTGCATTTCCTTTTGTATTTGTTCAGGCTATTATCTTCCACAACAGTCTTCAGGGCCAACGGCAGACAATTGCTTAGTGGAAGAGGGAGTTCGAAAGCAACCACAGGGTTCTCGAGACTCAGAGGGTCGAAATCGAGTGACTTTCCAAAAGAGAAGTTGAGCTCTAGAGTGATGTTGAAGAGTTAGTCGGGGGGCAGCAGTCGCAACAGCAGAGTATACCAAGCTTGATGAGTCATTGAGGGCTGCGAATGAGGCTCTTGAGGAGTCCGAGAGGTGCCGGACTCTTTCTTTTGAAAATTTAAAGATTGTGGAAGAGAAGTTGGCCGCTGCTGAAACTGCCCTGGAGGAGGCCGAGCGAAGAGAGGAGGAGACTGGTGATATTTACCAAGCTCTCTTTGGCAAGGCCGAGAAGAAGGTTTACCTTGCCGGATATAAGGACAGAAAAGAGAACCTTTCCCCCAAGGTTTCTCTGGATAGGGCCACTGAAGGTGAGATGGAGGCCACTCCAAAGGAGGTTCTTGCTTCTGAGGAAGTCGCGAACCCCCCGCGTGAAGAAGCCAACCTTCTCACTACGGAGAATAGTGTGGATGTCTTGACTGACCCTCCCACTGCTAGGATCATCCTTGTGGATGAATTTTAGTCTTCTTTTTTTCATTCCTGCAATTTATATTTTCCTTTTCTTTTTCTTCTCTTAAGGCATTTTGTAGTTTCATTTTTTTAATGAAATTTTTTTCTCTTCTTGGTGCGCTTCATTAGTTTAACACTTTATACTTTATCAAAATTTGAGGAAGTAAAGTAAAACTTAAGAATCTCATACTTTTAACATCTTCTAACCAAGTAATTTTTTAAATGCTTTGAAGAAGAATGATTAACATATAAATCTCTAAGTTCCAAATTATTCCCAATAGCAATTTAGGTTAAAATTCAGTAATTCTTTAAAGCACCAAAATGTAAAGGATTTTTCACTTACAGTGATTTTTCTGCTTTCTGAGTTAGTTACATGTTAGAGGGGATGAGCTTTCCCGTTTCCATCTTCTTCTGAGCTTTTATTTTTTGAATTTCTTTCCTGAAATCCCTTCTCTTTCATCCATGGCGTGAGGCAACACTTCCAAGTTTAAGCCCCCGGTACCTTTGTTTAGAAACCAGGCCAAGTTAGGGCATTTTCTAGATCCTCACCGTGACGTCTTTCCCTCAGACGTGGTGTGCGGTTTAGGTGAAAGTGGAGCCGCAAGCCACCCATGTAGTCCTCCATACCAAATAACCTTAAGCCCTATATACATATCCTTGGGGCTTAAGCTTCCTTTCTCCCATTTCTTTCAAGAATTCTTCCATACCTGTAAATTAGCCTCGTCGTAGTTTACTCGTAGTTCATATAGGATTTTACTCAGTTTTGAAGCTTTGAATAGGAGGCATGGTTTAGATTTAGTGGTAGATTAACTTAGGGCGTGCTACATCATCAAGTACCATGCTGAGTCTAAGTGTTACTATTTGGCCCCTCTCCCCGATGCTGAGAGAAGGAATATGATCACTTACCTCTTGGCCCGTCGCCCTGATACTATATGAGTTTTGCACTTCTTTGAAGATAGTGCTAGGGGGATATTGATAACCTCTAATTTATATAAGTATTAATAAGAAAAAAGAGAGAGTGTTAGAGTAAGAGCGGATTTCATCAAAGAAGAAGTTGACAAACTACTAAAATCGGATTTCATCAAGGAAGTAGATTACTAGAATGATTATCGTTGACGTCTGAGGGTTTTTCCCGATGTCTTTCTAACATTGTGTGCTTGTAGTATATTTTCCTTTCCTTTTTCATTGTCCCTTCTTATTCAGTTAGTGCTATAACCATGTCAACGATGCGGAGGGGATGCTTCCCTTCGTCTCGCTTGTCTTCCCCATGACTGTCTTTCTCAACCTCCCACTTCTGTTCATCTTTCTTTACAAAAACTAAGGTACCCTTAATTGATCAATTATTCAATATAATATTTAAGCTAAAAACACTCATGTGTGTAATGCTCGTTGCTCCTATGGTAGGAGTAGTGCTTGTCTTTATCCTTGTAGCTTGGTTCCTTGATGAGCGGGGCTGGTCTTTTCAACCAAGGTTTGTCTTTGATAGCCTCCAGTATCTGGTTGACTGGAATGGTCAACGGTGTGTAGACTTTATCCCTTGGGTGGATCTATCAAGATCCCGTCTTGGGTACGTGATTCTTTCTTGCTTGATATTCTTCCCATCTATTATTTTCGTTATGTTGTGTTTGCTTCTTTCAGGTCTTACACCTCTTTCCCATTTTCACAATTCCTGTTTCTTTCGTTCAGCCATTCTCTGCACACTCCTATTTTCGTCCTCTAGAGTGATGTATGCTTACGCCCGTTGAAAAACTTTAGCCATAGAAAGGGGTTTCACTTTGAACAGGTCCTCGAAAAAGGGTGATTCTGGGTCCAGACCTCATTGTAAGGCCAATCTAGCGAACTGGTCGTCATAGTTCTCAACCTTGGCCATCTCGTCTTTAAAGCGATAAGTGTACTACCGCAAGGACTCCCCTTCCTTGGTAGAGATTGTCATCAGGTGTTCTGAGTCTTCCATGATCGTACGGAAAATGGAGTATTGCTCTATATAAACGGAGGACATGACAGTGAAGCCCGTGATCGAGTGCATCGACAATGAGTGATACCACTTTAAAGTCATCCCGTCTAGACTAGTGGGGAAAATTCTGCACATCAACTTGTCATCATGTTGGTATAGTGCCATGTCTTGTCTGAATTGTCAAAGATGGTCTATGGGAGTTTTTCCTTCATGGCATTTGAATATGGGAGCAACGAATTTTTTTGGTACGGGCGCCGTTAGGACTTCTGGGCTTAATGGTGTCCGGATAAGAGATTTGAGGTCAATTTTTCCCATATTCCTGAGATTCCTCATTTCCATCATCTTTTGTTCCAACAGTTCTTCTATTGCTTCCTTTGACATGACTTAGGAGAAGCCTCTCCAGTGGACTTCCTCTTCCATTTGCACGTTTCTAGTATTCTCGTGGTCTCCTGATTTTCGTCTTGACGGTTTCCCCCAGAATGGGCTTCATGTTCATTGTTCTTTTCTCGTTCATCATCATTCACCCGTGACTAACCTCTGTTCACATTTTTTTTACAAGTTCTTGTTGTAGTGTATTGATATGATCTTACACATTCTATCATGCGTTATATATTGCTTCAGCGTTTCTCCATTCCATCTCATGCATCCCGTTCAGGATCGCCTACAGCATTTCCATTGGTGGGTTGGTTGATCTACGTGGTCATCTCCATTTCTGGTTATGTTGCCCTCATTTAGGGGTGCGTTGGACCTGATTCTAGGCATGTTTATGGTCTTGTAGGGTGGAGCTCTTGAGCTTTTCTCTCAGCCCTGAATAAAAGCACCAAAATGTAAATAATTTTTTTTGCTAATCAGGAATCGAGTGAAACATATTGATAAGGGTTTACTTATATGAGTATTAATGAGAGAGAGAGTGTGTGTGTGTGTGTGTAATGAATAAATGCTCTGAGTTATATTTGTTTGAGTTGTATTAAATGTCTGTGTTTCATTTAATACACTGATCTTATATAGACTTCCTAATTTACATGAGTTGATTAGAATAATAATAAAAGCGAGGGGAATGATTATCCCCCCCTATGGTCTTGGAGAAACTCATTATGCCTAGAGATTACATTCATTCGTGGGAATCTCTCTGCCAGGTATATCCATCTTTCCCTTCCTTATTTATCATTTCCATCTATCTCATTCAACCGCTAATCAGTCACGGTCACTTGGTGATTTCTTGTGGTTCGAGCCAGTCAGTCGTAGCCACTTGGTGGCCTTCCATCATGTATTGTCTGAGTCATTCAACTACCTAATCAATCATTGTCACTTGACTGTCATTCCAGATCCCTTTCCGTTCTCGTTCTTGCACGATTCAGTGAGTGTCTTGCCCATTCAGGATAGTTCTCCCAGTCTCAGGTTCCTTTTCCCGTTCCAGAGGCGTGGGTCCTTCATCAGTCTTTTCCCGTTAGCCAGTCAGTTTTTTCCATTCTGGTGCTCTTTCTCATTCTCGGTATGCGTCCCGACGTTCTTTGTTTGTTTACGGATGTCTCGTGACATCAGTCTTCTCTCTCGTTTCCGCTTTTCTACCGCTTTCCGCGAGCTCTTTGGTTGACCCTCATTATTTACGTGACAGTGAGTATTTTTTACATGTTCAAACATTTAATTGTTAAAACATTTAATAGTCAATAACCTAATATTTGATGGTATGTTGTTTTAAATTAATGACCTCAGCATTTTTTTTTAAATCTACAAAATATACGTACATGTGTCAAAGAAAAGGAAAAAGATGACTATCAATGACCAATTACAATCCTGAAATAAACGTAATAAAATTATTCATTAGTTCGTTTTGCTTTCTCTTTGGGGTTTTGGGACAACGACATGTCGCAGGAATTAGATGGCGAAGTCACACGAACGAAGGCGAAGACGCGTTCCACCAGACCCAGACGTGTATTTGACGAGGAAGCGGAAGGCAAATTGCAACTCACAACAAATAAAAATAATTAAATAAATAAAAACCGAAAGCGAAAGAGAGTTTTTGGGTTCCCTGCCCACGGTCAGTGGGTCAGGTCAGATGAGGCGGCTTAAAACCTTAATTTCAAAAATGCCCCCTTGTCTCATCATTCCTTAAGTTGGGTGGGCTTTCCCAATTTTTATACACATGAAATTCCTCTTTTACCTCCCTAGTCGTGTCATTAATTTTTTTTCATATTTTTATTTTCTCTAAAAAGATAAGTACACCAAGAAAATTATTTAGCTTCTTCTCACTATACTGTATGAGAAGGCGAGATGTGGACAAATCAACTCATACTATATGCCAATAAGTGAAAATTTGTACAAACAAGTTTTACATTTTTTAGAAGTAATAAAATTTAATATCATTAATGAGGTTTATTATTTTTTAATTATAATATAATGACACGAGCTGTTTAGTTTACAATAAAAGATATGATCGATTCAACTTATGATTTATCATTTATGGGCGTAATAAGATCTTTCCATTTAATATCGTTTTAGGATGATGTAACTTTAAGTCTTACAGGGATACCTAGGCAGCTCAAAAATATGAAATATGACAAATAAGAAAGACAAATCACAATGAATTTATTACCAAAACATGGCAAGTGAAACCATTTTAGGAGTAAAATTATATTATCTATCTATATATTTAGTATATCTAAATGTGACTAAGAGAGGAGAGATATTTTAAACACAAATTACCTTGATTATTATATGTAATTTTAAATTGATAAATCTTTTGATCCTATTTATCACAATCACGTTTAAGTTAGCATTATGTGTGTTCTAGGACATATTTCATATTTTTAGGATTTATAATGTAATTGATTTTAATCGTTAATTAAAAACCATTAATTGCATGTTATAATTTCATGAATAAGCATCATGAAATACATATATTCTTTATTTAATTATCCTAATTCTTCGATCTTTTATCATACTAAAATCATATATTTACGGAATGCCTACAATCGGTATTGTTTTCAATGTATAAATAAGAATAGATATAAAATTAAAATAACTCGTGCAATGCACGTGCTATTACCTACTTAAAAAACTGAGGTTTTCATATTGTTATGAAACTAATGATAAAGTGCATAGAATCTGATGTAATTTGCCTGCAAATGTGGGCTCGGGGTAACGGAAATGGGTTAGACTTCCCTGTCCAAAAACAACCACTAGCTCTTGGAGAGGTCAAGTATCTATGTTTGTTGTTCCCGTTTGATTACCACGCTTGCCCGCAAATGTGGGCATTGGTGATAAGGGGTTTAGACTTCCCTGTCCAAGATCAACCAATAGCTTTTGGAGAGGTCAAGTATCTATGTTTGTCGTTCCCATTTGATTACCTCATAACTTCCGTCTCTCATCTCTCGATATAGGTACGGTGGAGGAACTTTGATAAGCAAAATTCCTATCGAGTAGCGGGTACTGAACCCAAATACATTAAAAATCATAAATTAAAGGACAGAATCATCTCCTACCAGAGAAATCTAAGGGATCCTATTTTATTTGAGCCGACCATTTGGTATGTTGAGAAAATAGTTTACTTAGATATCTTACTCTTATAAACGAGTGAGTTTCTAGCTGCTTGCTTTCGTAAAATGTTCATCTTGTCCCTACAATCTGGGCTTATTTACTTGGTGGGTGTGCTTCTGGACTGTTGGATCGCTATGATCATAGTCGTCGATGTGTTTCATATTTTGAGGTTGGTGAGGATGAATCTCGATCGTCTGTGTGGTGGGTGGGATCACATCTCAGCCATCGATTTCTTTTATTAGGTGATCGTGTAGCAAAGAGAGATGGGGCGATTGAAAGAGCCTCTCGAAGCTTCGGCCATAGAGTAAGGCTCTCCAAGCTTCTATTAGGAAGAGAGAAGTGAGATCGACATGAAAAGGGAACAATATCGGCTTGAAGGTTCGTCGGGATGAAGATAAAGACGCTCGAAGCTTCTCTGTTAGAGAGTGAGCTGCCATGAGAGATACTTTCGGAGCTTCTCGGTGGCGAAGACTTGGTGACGCTGGCTGAAGGGTTTTCTGGGATGAGGGTGTCATCCGACGACGACCGTAGGAGCGTCGGTGCAGAATCCGCGGTTGTCAACGAAACTTCCAAATCCAATCGCGCGGTTTAAAATTTGTGGCTATTTTTGATGGGGTAGGAGGTAAGGATAATCCTAATTGTTTCATTTTTTATCTTTATTCGTATGCTTTTTCACCCAGATTAGACACACGTACAAGCTAGATTCTTATAGGTTCCTATCGTGGAGGTGGCTGAAGAGCCATCAAAACTGCTGAGCTTGTGGAGACATCGGCATCCCTGTGAGTTCAGGTGCTGGGTCATGTGCTTTAACGTTAGGGGGTTGAGGGGAGGGGGTATCTGTGCCATGTGCAGCTGCAGTTGACTGTCAGAGGTAATGATGATTAGCTTGTCTTATTTGATCAAAATTTCAATATATATGTGTTCTGTGATAGTTAAGTCTGTGTTCACCTTTTTGTTTCTTAGGTTAGTAGATGTTTGTTTTTCCTCTTGTATTTGAGCCATAAATTTCATCAAAGTTAATTACCTGAGAATAATCAATGCACTTTTTCTTATGTTAATGCTACATGAATATGTTGTCGGTTTGGATTTCTGGTGCCTCTACGGTTTGGTTCTATGGCTAAAATCTTGATTATGTTCATAACATAACCATTTTCATAAGGGTAATATATTTGATCTTACTATTGAGAATAACTATGCCTTTAAGACTTTGACTATCGAGTCTATTGATTCTTGGGTTGTTTTTCTTGCTAATATCCTCTTCTGTGAGTTTATAAGAGAATGATTCTATTTCATTGTATTGATTCACGTAGACGGTTCATTACCTATACAAATTTTGTGGTGGTGCCAAATAGAGATAAAAATAAAGGCTCTTGATATTTCTTTCTCATAAAGTTCAGTTCTAATTAATTTTTCTTGGGTAACCATCTTTTTATGTGATTTTTGAATCTGAAATAAATTTTATTCTAATACTTATCAATTCTTTTGGCAGAAGCTCTATGATGTTCAGCATCTCAAGAAGTAAGTTTAGTGCTAGTGGAAGTACATTCGTAGAGAACTTGGTAATGAGAAATATTAACTCGATGTGATGAGATATCATTTCTTAATGTTAAATGAGATGGCAGGTTAGTATCATTTTATTGTGTGATAAAATAATGAAATTTTGCATTGGCTTTTGTATCCTCTATATGAAGGGGTTTGGTTGTTTTCCTTATGATGTGTGCTGAAATTAGCGATGATTAATGGTTGGGATTTGTTCATTGTGCCATTTTTTATTTTTCTGTTATGTGCTCATTTCATGAATGTTAGTTTTCTATAATGTATGCGGTAGGTTAGGTGTTGTTGACATGAGATATGCTTCATAGGTGGTTGATTTACTTCATATCTTGGCTAGTGAAGTGAACTGAAATCTGTTCGATTCGTGTTGTCAATGTGTTTTCTTTTCTAATTTGTGAGACTTACAATTATGCTTCATGCGTTCCTTTCTATTGGTCTGTTACAGTTAGTTGTGGTAATTAAGTCTAGCGTTGGTTGCTGGATCTGATTCTAACATTTTCAGATCATATACCTTTTTATTATTTTCTTTCTTTATTTATCCACACTTGACCTTAAGTGTTAGAAGTCGAGAATACTCTTTCCCTTACATCACATTATGTTTTTAAAAAGTCATGAAAATTTTCTGGATAGGTAATTAAATTCTCAATAGACCAGTGGAACTCATCTATAAATTTTTGTATTCCACCTAAATATGATAGCAAATTACATTAGTGATCATTGTTATTTCAAGAAGAACATTACAATGATACTATAGTGTGTCTGTATCCTCATTTCATTAGTGGCAGGTTACAAGAAGGATAAATTATGTATTCACTTCGATATTGTGTCTATTATACTGAAATTCTGTGCACGTAACATTGCCAGTATTCTTACATTTTGGATAATGGAGAATGGCTATAAATTGTTGGAAGATACCTTGAATTAATTGTTCCGTTTTAATTATAAATATATGCTTGATTCTGTGGTCTTTCACAGCCGTATATTTGTTTAAAGGGATGGACTCACTTAATTTTGTTGTTGTTTTGCTTCTTAACCTTTAATATGGATTGGGAAAAATGTGCCCTTTTGTCAAGTGAAATTATTTTTCTCCCTTGAAAATCCAGCTTTGAAGATTTTAAACTACCATTGTGGTCTCTTTTGGGTTATCTTTATTGTCATTCTCATTTGGTTCTGTTATTATATATTACTTCAGGAAGGTGGCAAAATGATTGATGGTGGGTTTGTTTGGTTTTTGGGTGTCGGGTGCTTCTATTTTCACATTAAATCTTTACAGTGTAGTAACGTGTTGTTTCTTATGAAAAGTGTGCCATCTTGTCAAATGAAATTATTTTTCTCCCTTTGAAAATCCAGCTTTGAAGATTTTGAACTATCATTGTGCTCTCTTTTGGGTTGTCTTTTTTCTCATGCTCATTTGGTTCTATTATTATATCTTACTTCAAGAAAGTGGCCAATGATTGATGAAATACCAACCGAATATAATCATCAGTGTACACCAACTAATGCAACATGTGCCTCTTCGAATGTTGAGGTCGAAGTGTCTTTTGAATAAGATGGTTACCATGCTAACTACCTTATATGTAGGTTTGGCTCTGAAGATTGACCGTGTATTTACAGCTCATGGTTTTATGTGCTTCTTCCGATGGTTGAATTATTGACTTTTTCTCTATTTTATTTTCATTTGATTTTCAGGTTTGGTCATGTTCGGAGAGGTTGGTATTTGGTTATCTAATGGATTTTGTTTTCTTCATGACTCTCCGCTATAATTTTCTTTGTTAGATTGAGAGCACATTAACTTAAATGTTCAAGATATATGTTGTTGCATGAATTGATATTCTTAGTCAGAGATAAATATATTAATTCACGTGTTTGATTTGTTTTAGTAAATTTCTTTGTTAGTGTATGTTTAATAATTTTTGTATTATGATTTTCTCGCATTGTTTCCACTTTTCTCTTTACGAGTGCATTTACATTTTTTTGGTTACAATACTGATAAGATTGTGGTGAATTTGAGTAATCTTGTTATTCAATGTCATCAAGGATTGAGTGCCTTACCTAAGATGAATGAGGTACAACACGGTGTCAATTTATAATGGTTTGTGGTATTGGTTTTGGAATGAAAGTTAAACGTATATAAAATAATTGTATGCTATTTTTCGAACTGGTGTATATGGATGATAGTATCGCTTTATCAAGGAGCTAAAATGTGATGAGAGGATAGCTAATGATGATAAGCGAAAATATGTAAATATTTTAGTTGATGAAGTTGGGTTTGAATAATTTCTGATACTTTTGTCCGTTTATTTTTTTCTTGATTTGCCTGTTCAGAATCTTACAATTCTGCAGTTTCTTTTGCTTTCATTTTTCACAGCTTCTCTGCAACCTATAGGGGCATTAAGAATAAAAATAAATAATTAGTTTTTTTCATAATACATTTGTTTATAGGAATTCTTTTACTATATTGAGAGTTGACAGTGTCTGATACAGGTTTTTATTGTCGATTTATGGGCGGACCATACTCCTTGGCCATTTAATCAATCGCTCAAGTGTTATAACTTCTTGGTGAAGCATGGATCGCTTAGGAAATGGCATATTATTATCCTATGCTTCTCAAGATGTCTATCAATCTAATTTTACTGCAAGTTCGACGTTCATAGCTCGACAAAATTTTCCTTACCCTCCTCTAATTCGATGCACTTTCTCTCTATGCCCACTATTTTTTCTTCTTTCTTCTTCTCCGTTATGCCTTTTCTTCACGTACTCCCACCGTTCTCGCTTCATTGTTGCGCTAGAAATCTCACAATGTCGGTGGCTAGAGATCTTGAGAGATTTCTTTGATTTTTTGTGCAAGACTGGCCCATGTTTTTTTAGTTTATTGGGGTGCCGTGTGTGTTATAGACCTTATGGTATATGAGTGGAGTTCTTATTTCCATATGTCTTGTTCTTTTTATATCTATGTTGTCTTTAGATATCGAAGGGGCTTTTGGATAAATATGGCCCTGAGAGAGTTCTTGATACCCCGATAACAGAGGTAATTATTGTTGCTCAACCTTTGAGGTTATGTCTGATATTTAAATTTATGGGAAAGCTCTAAGTAAATTATACAATTTTTTTCCATTTTTAATCTAATTAGTTGGGCTTCTATGTTCTATAGTACATAGTGTAATAGCCATGATCTTCGACTAAATTTTCAAGCTTATTAAAGATTTTGTATTGTTCTCATTCCCAACTAAAGTTGCATATTTTGTGTTATGGCTTTCTTACATGATCACATGCTTTTGTTTCAATCAAATATCTTGCTTTATCAAGGAAAAAGTAATATAGATTCAATACCGTTTAAATTTAGTCTAGGATTGTGGCCATGACTTAGTTGAGGATATGGAAGCATTAGTCCCAAACACTAATTATTATGATGTTGAAAAGCCATCTTGACAGGTACTTTAGCTTGTTGATATGTCATACGTGTTGTTATCCTATAATGACTGCGACTGTATCTTAGTAATCCACCCCATGCAGATGGTATGAAGTGATTTATGGCTTGTTTCTTTATATTCTCTTTTCTTTGTTTTCTTTTGGTTCTGATGCTTGACAACAGGCTTACATGTACTAAAGTTTTCCCTTTTGCATTCATCCAATATATCACCTATTGTAGAAGATAATTATTAAAGTTAATATTTACAGGTATGAAGACCTTTTAAAATTTTTTATGTCATGTCACGTTTCAAAGCTTTTGCTCTTAACTAGGACGATAGGCTGGACATGTAATGTTTGTTAATGTTAATTGTAGAAGAATTTACAAATCTGTTCATCAAACTTTACCTCCCTTAACTTCCATAAAAAATTTTGCTCATTGATATACCTTGTATAGACAAGAGAGATTGTTTTCCATGTATTATTAACTTCATTTAGCTTTTAGCTAGTTTCATAACGAACTCCTCAAAAGCACATTATTTTATAAATGAGAGTTTAGGAGTACTATTCTTATAATTTTGCTGAAATTGAAATAAACTTGGCTTAAAAAGCCATTGAAATGCCTATTTGTTTCCTTCAAATTATAAATGTTGAGTGTATTTCCTTTGGGCTATAGAATCACCAGGCTTTCTACGTTTCTACCATTTGAATGATTATACTTAGAAATTTCTTTGCTATGGTCTTTATTAATGATATTTTCTATTTGCAATAGTGTGTAACCATTGGAACTATAAATGTATGGCATGTGATGTTGTCATTTGTATTTGGCTATAGGTTGGTTTTTATGCCTGCATTTTCTTCGTTATGTGTCTTGTTTTTTAATTGTCATTTCCTTTGATAGAAACTACTGTAATGATCCAATTTTGGTGGATTTTAATGTTGGCTTGAGTCGATTTGACTCTTGAATTTTTGTTTTTTGTTGTTATATGATTCTTATAAACTTCTTAATTTTTGCAGTGGATTTTGATTTAGGTTTCTTGCTGGATTTTTTTCGTTATATATTGTGTTTCTGAATTGTCATTCACTTTGATTTATCTTGATGTTTATTTCTGTAATAGTTGGCTATAAGTACTGATTTTTTATATTTGTATTATGATGTTCTGTGTTCATTTTCTTCTCAAAGTCATTAACTTTAAGCCATGATTTCTTATATGAATTTTGCTTTGTTGATGATTTTTTTAAATATAATCTATTTTCACTATAGTTATCATGTGTTGTGATTTCAATCTACACTGATGGCTCTACCTTTTTTTGCATTGATTTATAGATCAAAATTTTATGATTAACGTCCTGTCATTTATTTTGGTGTTGTAATTGGCTTACGGCCAATGCGTCTTGTTTGGAGTATTTACTGCATTATAAGTTTTCCCCCTCTTATCTTTCAGATTGTTCACGGTTGAATTGATGCTAAATAGTTAAGGCGCATTTTTAAAGACTACTTGCAATGTGTTTTGATTTTCTTTTTCAAACTTGGAAGCAGAGCAAAAAAGTTTGGCCCATTCAAGAAATGCCTTCAGATTTGAAACTATTGTAATGGTCTAATTTTTCTGGATTTCAGTGTTGGATTGAGTGGATTTAACTCTTGAATTTTTGTTCTTCGTTTGTTATACGATTCTTATGAACTTCTTAATTTTCATTTTGATATATCTGGATGTTTATTTCTTTTATAGTTGGCTATAAATATTGATTTTTTATATCAATTTTTATGTTTGTATTCTGATGTTCTATGTTCATTTTCTTCTAAAAATCATTTACTTTAAGTCGTGAATGCTTATATGAGTTTTGCTTTGTTGATAATTATTTTCAACTATAATCCGTTTTTACTATAGTTATATTGTGCTGTGATTTCTGTCTACACTGAGGAAAAACTATTACTTGTTAGTTTTTTAGGATGATTCCGTATTTGTGAGGAAAACATAGAGTTGAACATAGTAAAATAAAAATGCAAGATTTCGTTGAAATTATTCATTTGAAAAATTTCCCAAAAACTTATCATACGTTCTCCTTTCCATCAAAACAATAGGGCTATTATGTATTTAAACAACTTTCTTTCTCCTTTCCAACTTAATTTTCTAGAACCCAAACAGGTTTGTTGTAAGTTAATATCTCTTTCTTATTGATTTTGTTCTATCTTTTTGTTTATTATATGTGTAAAAAATGTATTCAGGATGTTCTTCCAGCTGTTCTTACTTCTGCTTCAGAACCACTTCATGTCTCTGATGATAACAAAGTTGATTTAGCTTTCAGTAGGGGCAGAGCAACTTGCTATATTGGTGAAAGACCGTAATGTATTTGATCTGCAGTAACTTGAGGGGGTAAGTGTCATTAAAATGTCCTATTTCCCTAGGAATTGTTTTCTATAGATGACGACTATGTTTAATTTGTTCTTTTTTACATCATGCTGAACCTCTACATCAGGTTAAAGGATTAGCAGATTTCTTACAAACAGACTTAAAAAGGGGATTAACCCTTGTTCGAGCATGTGTGTCTATGTGGGTGAGCTTGCTTTAGGTTTTTCCCCTTTTAGTTTCCAAGTTTTCTTTACTGTAGGTCTTCTTTGCTGGGATTTCCGATGGAGGCGTACAACTCATATATGTCTTCCTCCACCAACCTCTTTCACCAGGTGGGAGATTCACAGATAATACTTCATTGTTTGCTTTATGATGCAGTCATTTGTTGGCACTCCTGCAGTCTAAGGAATATTTCCTTCATGGTTCTTTACCTTCTGATCAAATGGTTGGATTAAAAGCAATCAGGTAAAAATTTGCTTAAGATTTTGTTATATGCTTGTTTATCTTTCTTTGCTCTATAAGATTGTAATGGGTTCTCTCTATTCCAGGCACGATTTCGGCGAATTCGTGATGGGTTCTCTCTTTGTAAAATTTTAGGAAGTCTTTTATTCTAATATTTATGGTGTTAAATTATTGTACTCATTATATTTTCATGACTGATCATGGATTGTAACAGTAAATCTTCTTACATAGTATGAGGGATTCTGTGTGAGAAATTATGTTATGTTAGTTCTTATTGTAATCAATCTTCTGGGAAATCATTATTTGACAACCGATTCAATTTTCTTTTTGGCTGTTGGAACAAAGGGATATGGAGCTGGTAAATCTACAGTTCTGAAAATTCAGCTTTGAAACATAACTTTAATGGATTTTTTTACCAGGGTCCAGCAGATAAGAAAAATCGGCGCCAAAATCTATAGTGGAGGTGCATTTTACACAACAGTAAGCTATTTACCATTTATATTTTCCTTAAGCATTTAGATCTAAATAATATAATGTAGTGAATTATTTTTTACATTTTAAGCTTTGTTTTACACACTACAATTGAGATGAAAAACAAAAGTGCCTGAGTTGCTAGCTCCGTGAACATGAAAGTGACAACAGAACTAGAGGGTAATATTTGCTTGGTGGAGCATCTTCAAACTCACAATGCAATCCATCCCTGCTAGAAGTAAGATCAAATATACATTTCCTAAGGTAAGTGATTGCATGCCTTCTTGTTAGTTTTGTTAGAAGATATATTTTTTTAATAATTAAATGTATGATCTTATCGCCGGTGGAATATCTTTTTTCTTTTGCTTGTTGCTTAGTTGTAAGTATTTGTGCAAATGGTGCTCTGGCTATGTCCTTTTGTTTTCAGTTTTTGATTCGTTTCTTGTAAAATAAGTGGATCTTTTCTCTAGCTCATTTTTCTTGAGTCTTACATTTTGATAGCCTGACTCATTATTTTACTTCTGTGGAGGCGCAATTTTAACTGTATTGGATAATATAAGCTTTGACCTAATCATCAACCATTACTTTTATTCTTCATCATTCATCATTTGTAGGTGCTATAGAAAATCGGAAGCCAATACAACCTCCAAATCTAATTGTAATATGTGAGAGATGTTGCTGATGATGTGGTAAATTAAAGGCAAAAGACGATGTGATGACCAAACTAATATCTATATATTAGAATGAAACTCGTGTTGTATTCTTTTCCATAGATGTAAATTTCAAAGTTCTTGTTTTTTCTATTATGTGCCAATTTATTGCTTGATGCTCTAATTTTATACGATTTTTACTCGTTTTTAAATTATACGTACATGGCAATTTAGTTTCATTCGACGTGCTTTTATTTTATTTTGTTCTTTTTCATTTGAATGTTTTGTCTAATGAGATGGTGTGGATGATTATCATTTGATTCTTGTGTGCAGGTTCATCCAATTGTTATATTACTCGCTTTGGGGTTGGTTTGAGGTGTTATAGCTATTTCTTTCTGTTTTTAGTGGCTACTCATATATTTTCTTTTAATTTGATTATACTATAGGCTAAGTTTGGTTGTTGGTTTTTGAATCTTGTTAGAAAAAGTTTTGTTTTACGCAGAAAACTTGTGTATATTGGCAAATCTTAACCCTTGACATTTTGAGAATGTTTCTTGCAAGTTGAACATGTTAGGCTTTTTTAATTATTGGATGCTCATAGCTCGAGCGTGTCTTCCTCCACCATGCTCTTTCATCAGGTGGGAGATTCGGTGCAGGTAAATCGAAATCCTTCCATTCTTACATTTTTTACACTACCTTCAAACTCTAGGCTTCACTTAGTTGGGGCTATAAAGGTGATTTTTTTATTCAAGACTCCATTTATTTATGTGTGAATAATGCTTTGTCTTATTTCTATTTGTTTAATTTCAATATTATGTATTTTTAAGACTCCATTGTTAGTCTTTTACAAGGAGTCTCATGAGGATTTGTTACTTTTGCATTTTAGGCTCATTAGAGTCCTTTCCGTGTGATTTTTTGAGTTGAGGTAAGTTGTTTCTAAATAAATGTACTTTTATGATATTTTTTTGGATTTTAGTTAGCTTTTCATTGTGTTTTGAACCACATTCTGCAAAATATATTAATTAATAATCACTTAATTCCACTAGCTTTCGTAACTCTTTCAATTCATTCCACATTAATTTGTTGAATCTTTGATTAATCTTGTACTCTAATTAATCTAGATTATGAGATTGAAATCATAGATCTATAGTGATTCTTGGCAGTTGATTGACATGGATGTAATGTTGACGTTACTTCTTAATTTTTCTAACAGTAAACAACAACTCTCGCTTTACCTTTTGGCTGGTATAACTCTTCCTTTTGTGACATTCCTTTGTGTATCTATTCATGTGTTGTATCATTAGAATCTCAATTGATGTGGGTGGAGTCTTTTTGCTGGTGAATGTGGCTGTGGGGGAGGTGGGGAAGAGAAATACCTGGATTTAAATATGATGTAACTAACTAATTAAAACATTAGCACTAGGATTTGATCTTTAATTTTAGGAAATAGGTGGTTTGGTCTACTTTTTTAAGGAACCAGTTAAATACTAAGGTTTGGTTTTGGCTAGCTCAACATCATGACCCAGGCAAACTCTGAGTACACCTTTTTCTTAATTCATATGAAGTTGATTAGGTACTTCACGGTGATGTTTCTATCTTTAGTTTTAGTTTGATTGTACATATTTCTTTAGTATGGTACATATTCATTAGGAATAAGTGTAATGCAGTAGGATACGAATCTTGAGGTTACTTTTGTTTACATATATTCTTCAGCTTGTCCTGAAAATTTCAGATTCTGGTGATTTCATCATCTTCTTTTGTTGCTGTTTGACTTATTGTATTCATATTTTAGAGCTTTGCTTTTTTAATAACGAACATGTGCATTTTCATTATCTAACATGGATTCTTATTCTTTTTGTATTTAGTTACTTGGCAAAATATCCTTTTGCATTTACTGGCTGTAGTTATAGTCTTGAATTTAGGTATCCATACAAGCAAGTTTTTATGATTTCACGGCTAATGATAATAACTGGAATTCGAGAGCTTACAGTGACTAAATGCATGAGAAAAAGTACAACGACCATTTTAGTGGTCCATTCCTTTAACGGAATAGGAATTTCAAAGTCGATGTGTATTAATTTTTAATTTTTGATTCTTCGTCTTTATACATGTTTTGTTGTGAATCAATCTTGATTTTATTTTTGATTTTGTTATTAACTTGATTCTGTATTATGATTTTTAGCATTTTAGGAAAAGTGATGATGAGTTTTAGTTTAATTTTGAAGATAAGTAGATGCGGCATTAATCTCAGAGCTCTAATAGTCATATAGAAATAGAAATATAAGAGGAATAATACGGAGGCGGTCCGAAGTTGAAGGGAAGAACAATAGGAAAATAGGAGAAGATAAAAAAAACTTTTAAACTTTTTTAATATCTATGATATGTTTTATAAGAATAAAGTTGATTACACTTTGTATATGTTTGGGTTAGTTTTTTATCTAGATGTAGATAAATAATACCATAATATAAAAAATGATGAAACATGCATGTTTCTATAAATTTTTTTAACTTTATGTTATGAAGTAAATTTTATTTTACGTAGTTTGTATAGAATTATGAGTAGGCATTATTTTAACAATTTATCTATCATTATTATATACGTTTTCTTAATAATATACGAAAAAATAAAACATGTCGAATTGTTCATATGATATGATGTTATAATGAACAGACAGAGAGTACATGCCTCCCCCTACTATTTTAGAAAAAGATAAAAGAAGGTGAAAAAATCATAAATTTGTTTTTATTGTGTATGCCGGCTTATCTGAGCGGTCAATTTTTAAGATCTACGGATTGCATGAGAGGAACGTATCTCTTCGGGGTATCCGTTGTCTAAATTTTTTTAAAGGCACCCGCACCCTATACCGTGTCTCAAATAAAAGATAATTAACACGTCAGAGCTGATACGGCAAAAGAAATTGTCGGAAGTAATAAAGAAAAGTATGAAGGGTGTTTTAGTAAAATAGGAAGACAAATGTATGTTACGCGTCTCTATGAGGCCCATATTCTATCACCATTACCGACCTTTCAATCTCTTCATATCTCCCATTTCTCCCACCTTCTCCTCTCAATACGCCTAACTCCAAACGCCTTAACACCTCTCTCTCTCTCTCTCTCTCTCTCTCTCTCTCTCTCAGAAACCTTGAAACTTTCTCTCTCTTAATCCTTGGAGTATCGGAATCTGAGAAATGGCTCAGAGAACCGAGAAGGAGGAGACTGAGTGCAAGGTCCCCGAGACCATCAGCCTCTGCATCAACAACTGCGGCCTCACCGGTAATCCTACCACGAACAACATGTGTCAGAAGTGCTTTAACTCTACGACCCTCACCACCACGATCGCATCGTCGTCTTCTGCAGCTGCTTCTCACATGTTCTCGGACGATAAAATTCCCAGATCTAGCTCGGCTCGTTCCCCTCAGCGATCCAATCCTCCAAGAGAGACCAGCAGGATTAGATTGACGGATCTTCCGAAACCCGACGAATCTGTCAAGAGAGAGGTGAATAGATGTTCCGGATGTCGAAAAAGAGTCGGGTTGACCGGGTTCAGGTGCCGATGCGGGGAGTTGTTCTGCTCGGATCATCGGTACTCCGATCGCCACGACTGCAGCTACGATTACAAGGCTGCGGGTCGCGAGGCGATCGCAAGGGAAAATCCGGTGGTCAAAGCAGCGAAGATTGTTAGAGTTTGATAAAAAAATCAGAAGTGAAATGTCAAAGAATCAGACTAAATGATCGAAATGTTCCACAGGAACAGGGTTTCGATCCCTTCAATCTCTCTCTCAGAGATTTAGCGATCTATACGCAGAGAGACAGTATAATAGAGAGAGTAATTGTTATGGAAGATCGTTTGTAATCTATCTTTTTCTTTTATTTTTACTGTCTTGGTTTTCAAAATTTAATTTCTTCAGTTTGTTGGAAATGAATTCTCGTGGCGTGGCCTATGATATTCAACAAGATGTTGCTCTGTCGTTCTATTTTCCTTTGTTCATTTCTGATGGCCAAAAGGGTAGACCGTGTAATTTCAATGAGGAAGTCGGGGTTTATTGTCACGTTGAGCATATCGGGAATCCCGTCGGTGTAGTACAAAAGTTGTGGGGGCAGTTAAATCGAAAATGAAATTTCTCGTGAGTTATTCGATATTTTGAATACTAATGATAGCGGGGACAAAAAATCGTGCATTTTTTATACAGTAGTTACGAATGGAGATATTAAACCAACGAGATATTGACACGTATTGGAGAAGTCGTGAGCAGTGACGGAGACATTTGCGTGGCGAAATTGCTTTCGGATTGTTTTTAAAAATAATTTTGTCCAAATTATGATGTAATAACAACAGAGATTAAAAAAGGAAAGTATTATCGGACGGCTGATAATGCGAGATGGTAAAGCTGGGGAGTGTAATGGTTGGCAGTATATATATATATATATAGATATATATTTTTTAAAGGAAAATGTTGGTGGGGGACCACAAGTTGCTATGACCTTTAAGTGGGGATGAAAAGCTGTCAGAAACTAGAATAATAAGTGGCCCCATCAGACTTCCCAATTGCAACTCCAACTCTTGTAGGTTTTTTTTTTTTTTTTTTTTTTT
>QANY01003393.1:2665845-2786202 GCA_003255025.1 Datisca glomerata
TTTTTTTTTTTTTTTTTTATTTCCTCCGTATCCATTGCTAAAGATTAAAGAATAAGAAAGAGGAAGCATCTGACTAATTTTCACCAACAATACTTTGTCTCTTCAACAGATGAGGAGTAGTTCTCCCTGCCCTGATGTTCCTTATCTTTGACGTAGATGAATCTATCTTGATTATATATAAAAAAATTATAACTTTCTTTAGAACGATGATATTTAATATTATTAGTAAAACTTACTCTTTTTAAATTAAATTTTAAATTAATTGATTATGTGTATGGTTAAATATGATTATTAAACGTCAGCAATTAGAAGGAGGGACTCCTCTTCACAAGATGAAGCAAGTATTTTTCTTCTTTGAATATTAAAAATTAACTATAGAATTGATCGAATTTTCATCCAATTTTTTTTACATATAAGGAAGCTAGAGTTGCAATATTTTAACTCATTATTTTGGGGAATATATTTTGTTTCTCAAATGTTTTATTTGAAGTTAGAGTTGTATGGGTATGGCTGGTCCTCCGGTACCGGTATGAAGAATTAGTAGGTAAACACAAAAATACTAAACATAACACAAAATGGTAGACCAACGTAATTAAATAATTGTATTAATTAAATTGGTGTATAGGCATTTCACAAAAAAATTGTTCAGGCAATAATAGAACTTGGTACCAACTTGCAAGCACTATTATAAATTATAAAAACATGACAGATGGCAAATAATAAGTATTCCGATTGTATATCATTAACAATAAATTTATTAATTTATTTTTCAAATAAATGTAATAGTTTCTTTTTAGGAGAATTCGACTAATAATGAATTTGCGAAACAAGTATTTAATTTTAAGGCAAAGTATGTAAGTAGGGGACCAGCTTTTTTTCACTTTTATTTTTCTAATAAAAGTTACATAATGGAAATTTAAAAAAAAATGAGAAGCTACCCATTTTAGAAATACAAAACGATAGTGCCCTTTGATAGCAACTAATTAAAGGAGAGAAGATCAATATCTTCCATTATCTCTAGATTATAAATTACTTCTCTTTTATTTTAGTTAGCAATCATTTGCTTAAAGGAATCTTTTTATTTTTAATTCATCTCTTTGCATAAACGTTTAAGAAAAATATGTGTCGTTAATGGACAAAGATTAATGACTTTTGCACATTGGGTGGTTGTTGATGTGTCTCACCTAATTAAGTTCACTTAGATGGTAAGTCAAAAATATAATATCTGACTACATTTAATAATTTCCGTTTATTGAAACAATAAAATATATGACATTATACCAATGCAAATATGTTTACAATTCTTGGTGGTAAGTGAAATTCAATAAGTTTTAAAAGAGTCATTCTATAATGATTAAATTACTGATTAAGTGATATATCAATCATTTATAAATTAATTTATCAAATTATTTTAATAAAATAATAAAACATCTACTTATTATAGTTGACATATCACTAAAGAGTTGGTATCAGGTACATATGCATCTCTTTTAGGGTGGATAAGTTAATGAATGATCAATATGATGAGATGTTCACATTGTCTAAGTGTCAAGAATACATTTAACTTTTTTATAGGCATATGTTATTTATCAAACTGAGTCTATATTTTGTTAAAAAAAATTGTGTCTGTACTGATTGACATCATATTTTATCACATGAAAATGATCTATCTAACGATAAATACATCTCTATACTCATATCAAACTTCGTTGTGTGACAGCATCTGAGAGACTTGGGATAAAGTCAGGGAGTTTCATCTCCCCAAAATCTGCCAGCGTTGGGCTATAATGGACCTTTTTGTTGTTTATTTTCCTCTCTTAAATCCCCCCACCCTTTTAAGGGTGGTTTTGCTTTGTTGGGAAATTTGGTCCTTTCGGAATAGATCGTTGCATGCTAAGTTCAGCTTTTGATGTGTTAGCTTGGATTGAGAAGTATGATGCCGAGTTCAGGTTAGTTAACGAGCTGCAATCTCCCTCTTCTCCTAGGCGTTCTGTGGTCTCGGCATGGGTTAGAACTGAGAGGGGGCATATCAAATTGAATATAGATGGGGCTATTGGGAGGACTCATTGTGCTGTCGGGGGTCTGTTTCGGGACAGCAATGGACGTGTGATTGGTGCTTTTGGTAGAAGGCTGGATTGGAAGAATGATGTTCTGCTTGTGGAGGCGTGGGCTTTGCTTGAAGGCCTATCCTTGGCCAGTGGGAAAAGGCATGCAGGTTGATATTATAGAATTGATAATATTTCAATTCTAAATATAATTTTGTCACACATTTAAAAAAAATATCAAATATAGTATTTTTCTAAAGATACAATTAAATCATTTAAATTTAATAGTTTAAATAAATCTAGTAAATTGATTTAAATTAAATAGTTTTTATATTAAATTAGTCACTAATATATCCTTTTATTATCTCTCTCAATATTTAATTATCCATTTTTCTCTCTCATAGCTATTAATTACTCCTCTCTCTCTCTCTATATGTATATATCTTACTATCTCTCCTTTTCTTCTAAAATCTCTCTCGCTCTCCCACCAAAGATCATGCATATTTAAGTAGTTAATAATTACCAATTTATCTCTCTCCCTCTCTCTCTATCTTTGTCTCACTCTCATTTCATATATATGTGAGAGAGACGGGGAGAGAATGAGAGAGAGAAAAAATCTTCAAATTTTGGATTTCTTGATTTAGAGAGAGATTTATATTTTTGTTAAATTTAATAAATGTTAGCAAATAGGTATAATAGGCATACATATTTTTTGTAGTGGGCCATAAACATTCGCTATTTTTTATGATTATGTAACTAGTTGTCTAATTTTATATTCATTTTCTAAAACTTTACTAATCATGTATAAAACCCTTGACATTATTGAATCGGATTGCTTGGGCCTTGTCAAGACCCTTTCCTCTAGCTCCGATATTTTGGGCTTTAAGCAAGACTAGCAATCTTTTAGTATATTAATACAAAAATATTCAAGTAATTTCATAATAATAAAAAATAGCTAGTGTGATGGACCTACTAAAAAATAAGAGACTACCTATTCATACTCTTAATTAACATATAATAAATAAAAACTCATGAAAAACCCAAACGAATGGCCCTCTGTATTAGGCAACGTCCCTCTCTCCCTCCCTCCCTCTGAAAATCTGGAGAATTTCTAATTTAGTCTCTATCCTTATCTCTCTCTCTCTCCTTCTCTCCCCATCTCTCTCACTCATATATATATATATATATATATATATATATTGTGTGTGTATAGATATTATATATACGATATATACATAAAAGATTATGAATACATATACATGTAAATACAATATTATATATATTAGAAATTATATAGATATATATATTATATATACATGTATGTAAATATAATATTATACACGCACATATATAACTATAATAAGTGTGAGAGAGAGATAAAGATAGAGAGAGAATTATGGAATATTTAAAAAAATGCTATATAATTAATTATGGATTGATTATGAAATTTCTGAGAGAGAGAATTATGGATTAATTACGAAGAGCGATATTAAGAGAGAGAGAGAGACGAAGATAGAGAGAATTATGGAATATTTTAAAAAAATGTTTTATAATTAATTATGGATTAATTATGAAATTCCGGACTCCGGAGAGATATGAATTAATTATAAATTAATCACGGAAAGAGTGAGTGAGAGAGAGAGAATTATGGATTAATTACGGAGAGAGATAGAGATAAAGAGAGAGAGTTAAATGGGGTATATAGGTAAAATATTATATAGAAACACTATTAAATTTAAATCAATTTGCTAGATTAATTAAATATTTTTTAAAAGTGCTATATTTGATGTTTTTCAAAATTTGTGACAAAGTTATATTTAAAATGTAAAACATATATAGATTTATATATTTTTAGAGGTTGGGTTACAATGAAGTCATCTTTATAAAAGATGACTTCATGGGACTTGTAGGCCAGTAGGATGGGAGCAAAGCAAAGTAAAAGACGTCAACTGTAAAAATGACTTTTATCAACTGGAAGTCATTTTTGCAAAAAAACGTCTTCTAACATGTTCAAAACTACCTTAATTTTAGAGATAGTTTCAAAACTACTGCAGTTTCAGATTTTTTTCTTTTTAAATAACGTTAAAGCTGGAAAAACCACCCTTTGTTTCTTGAAGTCGTGTGTTTAGCCTCGTGGTTTCTTACAATATATATATATCCAACTTGGGGGCTAACCAACACGCACATATCATGTGAGGAGGTAAAACATTGTAGGTTCAGTCAGTTCAGATAACAAAATAACTTACACTGAGCACGTCTGTCAACGTTTTACAGGGGTCAACGGTCTTAACGCAATCTCTGCTCAACAGACCTTACCCAGACGTGACTTGGGTGACGTCCCACTCAGTGTTCATTGATTGTTTCCTGAACTTACTGTAGTATAGTGAGTACTTCCTCAACCATAACAAATACACATTGACTGCCTTTGGGTTAGCAACAGGATCATGATTAGTAGAGCTTATAGTCATGGTTATACACGGTTTACATTAATACATACATGGTGTCATGAACAGAGAATATGGGGAGTTAAAGAAACTTACGGTTAGGGAGCATTGGAGCTCCTAAGTACAACAGCGTTATGTATGTGCAGATGTGAGCAGGACAGTAATGGAGATAAAAAATGAGAGAGAATTTAGAGAGAGAATGTTAGGGCAAACTTAAGGGCTCAACACATGAGCATTCTATTAAACACGAAAGGGAAAACTTCTTCCTTCTCAACAAGGGTGAGATGCCCTTTTATAATACAAAAAAGTAACTTAACTCAAATAAAAGTAACTATAGTAACTATACAACATTATTCTACGCGTAGATGATAAGGTAGGAGAGCGTGGTGTGACAAACATCGTCCACGTGTGCGGTTTGGCCAAGCTACTGTGGAGAACTTTGTTTGCTTCGTTTTAGTGCTTGACAGTTGGTCGAGTTATATTAACTGAGTTTGCCTTTTTCCTTTATGGTCTTTTTCTTTCTCGAGCCGGTCGGAGATAATGGACGCTAATGAGTCCCAGCAGTCAGCAATGGTTGGCTCTGGTGGGTCCACTTCTGGTGTCAGATCTGGTAAGTCATCATTGGGATCTTGACTCCCGCCAGCAAGAAAGGCATTGTGCTGAATGAGGTCAAGGCTGAGATCAGTGGTAGGCTCAGTAGGAGGAGATACTAATAATGGCCGTTGTGGACTCAGATTGGTGCTTGATGTGGCCATGGAGGTGGTGTCAGATCCAAACACATGTAGGAATTGATTTTTTACAAAAGCCATGGTTCTTACACCTAATTCTTTGTCACTGATTTGAGGAATTTACTGTTTAATCATATTCTGAGATTTAAGAATGGATTGCTCGTTGGTACTGGTATAAGCTTTCCAATAGATTCATAGCATGTTTGTGCATGGGCCTTGATCAATTTGATTAATTCAGTTATGTGGGGGTTTATGCCTTTGTCCCACCATTTGGTAAAGAATATACATTTTAATAAGGGTATTCCATTCTGATAATCACATTTAAGATCCCATTTCCAAATCCATGGAATATTGAATCGAATGGTAAAGTGTACCAATGCTTTGGAAACGGTACTAGTTTTATTGATGAGAGCATATTGTGAATCTTTAAACTCAGTTTGTAGTATTTCTGGTAAAGTATCAAATGTAAGACCAAATTTATCCCACCAAAGGAGGAACCAATTTGGTAAGCCTGCGTTTAATACCTCAGGGCATATACGGATAAACCATGTGTGGTTTCGTATCGGATTTTGATAATAGAACGTATTAGTAAAGGATTCTATGTAATCCCAATAACTGTATTTAATAGTTTTCTGATGTATCTCCATAGTTCTGGTAGTATGGGGATGTAGACCCCATTGATTGATGGAGATAAAATTTCAGATTACAGCCTTACTAAAAGTAATTGGGCTGGTATTTCGGTTAGAGTCATGGAATATATGTCTGATTTCCATGCTCCCAGATTGAACTACTATAGCTTCATATAAATATCTATAGTGTTCAAACCTGGTTGGATACTGTTGTGTGGAGAGATAACGGGTTTTTATCTCCCATGGATCTTCCATCCATTTTTCATCATTCAGTTCAATAGTGAGGATTATTTCCTCAGATATTCGGTTAATAATATACTGTTCTGGTGTCAAGAGGACTTCTTTTGTACTCTTGCAAGTAGCCTCTTGTACACTGGGGAATTCTGATGGCCAGAAAATCCCATCATTCAGATATTGCAGATTGGTTCTGCCACGTCCGCGCCCACGAGAGTTGCGGCCTCTTCCTCGATTATTCATTATTGGATTTTGTTCCCTGTAAATACTCATGGGTTAGAAAATCAGGAATAGAATTTTGTTCACCTTTAATATATTCAATATCAAAATCAAAGATAGATAAAATACTCTGCCATGATGCAAATATTTGTTTTGATGCAAGATTTTGTACATCTTTTTTGAAAATCTGTTTTGCAGCAGAGCAGTCAACACGGATAAGAAAATGTTGATTTAATATATCATCTTGAAATTTTAATACACATTTCACAATTGTTAAAAATTCTTGTTTAATTGTTGGATAATTTTTTACTGGTCCTTTCCAGGTACCAGAGGTGAATCTTAATAATTCTTCTTTATGAGTGTGAGGATTTAACTGCTTCAGAATACCTCCATAACCTAGGTTAGAGGCATCAGTTTCTACAATTTTATTCCATGTCGGGTGTGGTAAAGCTAAACGGTGTAATTGTTGAATTTTAGCTTTAATATTCTTAACATCTAATGTAAGATCTGATGTCCAAGGTATAGATTTCTTTTGAAGTCTCTGATTTAACAGAGCATTATCCTGAGCTAGTTGGGGATAAAAGTCACGGATATAATTCAAACTTCATAAAAATCATTGTAATTGTGTTTTATCTTTTATTTCATTTGAAAATTTAGATGCAAAATCGATACTACGGTTAATAGGAATAATAGTGCCATTAGAAATGTTATGGCCTAAGAATCTAACTGTTGTTTGAAATAATTTCATTTTAGTAGCAGATAACACCAAACCATTTCAGATAATAACATTCTTAAAAATATTAAGATGTTTAAAATGCTGGTCTATGGATGAGGAGAAGATTAAGATATCATCAATGTAACAGATAATAAATGCAGTGTAAGCATTAAAAATATCATTCATGATATGCTAGAATTCAGATGGACCATTTTTGACACCAAATGGTAAAACATTCCATTCAAAATGGACAAAAGATACAGTAAATGCAGTTTTATATCGGTCTGCTTCAGCTATTTGGATTTGCCAGAATCCAGATTTCAGATCAAATTTTGAAAAGATTACAGAATCATAAAGTCTATCAAGTAAGTCTTTTTTATTTGGGATCGGATATCTAATCCATTGTAATGCATCATTCAATGGTTTATAATTGATCACTAATCTAGGTGATCCTTTTTCTATCTCAGCATTTTTGTATACATAGAAACCAGTACAACTCCAAGAAATTTTACTGGGTCTAATTAAAATTTCTTTTTGGCTAGGTCTCAATTTGGCTAGGTCTCAATTTGGTAGGAATATTCTTCTCATTGAAGTCAGGCTGATACGGTAAGGATATAATGTGTTTCTTTCTATCCCAAAAGGCATTAGGGATATCACTACAACTTTCAGATTGGAATTCATGAAGAATATTGTGAATTTTCTTTTGTATTGCGGGTTGTTGAATACGTTGGTCAATTGTCAAAAAGTGTATTTCTTTTTATAATAAATTAATATGAGTTGTCTTATTATCAATCAGATGTCTGGTGATATCAACTTTCTTAGTATACGGTTTGGTAATGAATTCAAAAGTAATGTCAACAATATCAACAACTGTATGGATACCAGAGGTATCAATTCTGATAATAGGCATAATTAAATTGAGGAAAGAATTGCCTAAGATGATACTTTGTGTCATATTCTTAATAAGCATAAATGAAGTAGGTATGCAAACTCCATGTTTGCAGATAAGTGCTTCTGGTACTTTGAATTGGATTCTCATAGAATTTTCACTGGCGCTTGTGAGAGATTGAGTGGTTGTATGAAAATATTTTAGAGGGATTAATCCTTCATGAATACAGTTCATATTTGCACCACTATCTACTAAGACAATGGCGTCAGTAATGAGAAAATCAAGTTTTATTACTAAGGTAATCTTTGTATACCATTTCTAGAAGGTGACCTGATTTAGAAGGAATATATACGAATTATTTTCCTTTGTCTTATCTGGTGAGATCTGACAAGGCTAATCTGGGGAGGTCAAAGTCTGACTTTGACTTTGACTAGGAGATGGCTGTTTTGGTGAAGTCAAAGGTTGACCTTGACTTTGACCTGGCTGATCTGATGAAGGCAGGTCTGGGAAGACTACATGGGCTTTCCTTTTGGCTGTAGACTGTTTGAAGAGATTCAGATCTTGAGAAAGGATTTGATTTGCAGTCTTTAACTGCTGGATGTCAGATTTAATAATATTAATTTTCATTTTCAGATAAAAAATAGTTAAGGGTTTGTGAGGTATATAATCCTGTTGAATACAGTTTAATAATCTTTCATACTGTAATTTTCTACAGGTTTTATCGCAGGAGTGGAATATTCCTTGTAGCAAGTTTCTAAAAACTTGAGTTTAAGTTCTGGATCAGTAATTTGATCAGCTGTGGCAAGAAGAGATCGTTGAGTATCGGTTAATACATTTAGACCGGGTCCTTTCAGATCTAAACTGTTTGCCTTCCAATAATTAGTTTCTGTTATGGTATTGCAGTTCTTAGAGCTGCAGCAAGGTTGGTCAGGTTGTTCAGATGTGGCATAAGAATTAGATTCAGATGCAGAAATATATGCAACGTCGTCATCTGAATTGGTAGTAGAACTGTCGTCAGACAGGCAGTTCAGAATCTTTTATTGTGTTTCTTCATCGAGAGCTAACTCATGAAGTATCCTTTTGAATTTAGATCGGAATTTGTTGGCAAAATGTCCAGTTAAGCCACACTTATAACAAAGGGCTTTGACTTTGTTGTTATGAGATTTCTGGTGTAGTTGATATCTATGCTTGAACTCTTTATGTCTGAATTTCTTTTTTGAAAAGTATTTCTTATGTGGTTTAGAAGGCTTTGAGTGAGTCATATGAGGTTTGGATGATGAAGACATGGTTGGATAATGGATTTTAGTATCATAGGTAAATTGATCACAAAATTCGCCTAATTCTTTTCTGTTGTCAAGATTCTGACTTTTCATCATATGTTGTAGTTTCATATCATTGCATAATCCTAGTCCTTCTTCTATGACTAGGGCAATGAGATGTCCATAAGTATATTGATCATAAGGAATATCCATTTGATCGTGTTTATCACAGAGTTTTCTTCTTACTCGTTCAACAAAAAGGCTTGGGAGGCCATCAATGAACTTTGCCTTCCAGTGTTCACTGTTTGCATCACTTCTCTGCATGACTTTCATTAGAAAGACATCCTTATACCATCTGAAGTGAGTCAGAGAAGGGCATCTCAGGTTTTGGAGAAGTTCTCTGTGTCTATCAGTATTGACAATTCCTAGGCTAAGGAAATGATGAATAATGGATTGGGCCAGGGTATAACAGGCATGTTCAGTTCTGGTATGGGTACCAGTAATTGGGGCAATATTTATTTTGAAGGAGTTTAAGATTTCTTGGCGTTGACTTTCAGTGAGACAATTGTCCCACCAGCCTTTCAACGTTCCTGTGAAGCTGTTGACCAGGAACCTATAGATCTGGTGATCCGTATTCTCATTATGCTTACCCACAGAAGAGTACATGATCATTTGATGAATGGTCTCGAAGACCTGATATTTTGTTTTGCCATCTATTTTCCATTCATAGATGGTTTTGCCATGGTAAGATTTCTGAGAATGAAGAAAGTCTTCTTCATATAGAATATCTTGGGGAATAGGTCTAGGATAATAATACCTACTTGGTCCAGTTAAAGCCATACGAGTAGTAGGCCTTTTTGAATAGCTAGAAGAGAGTTTATTGATGGAATCATCAAAATTCTTTTGAATATCTAAGATTTGAGAGAGGGAATACTCTTCAGGTTCTTCAGGATTACATGGTTCATCCTGATTCATCATGTTCAACTGTCCTAATGATGATTTAGGTGTGGAGGTCTTATCAGGTGTAGAGATCTTCAAATTCTTGATTTTATCCATTATGGTTTTCATAAAATCCTCCTCCTTCTTACTAGATTTTAATTTAAAATTCTGAACATCTAAAGGAGGTTTAAGTGTTACTGGTTCAATCGTGATTTTGGGTTTTTCTATTGGAAGAGTTTTAGATTGGATCTCTTGGATTTGAGAAACCTGTTCCTCAATTCTAGTTAACTGTGTTCCTACAGTTTGAAGGAAGAGGTTGGTGTAATTGTTCTGTTTGGTTAAGGGTAGCATATCTTTTACCTTAACAATATCCTGATGGTTGGTTTTGTCTGGAACCTCTGTGTAGGGGTTAATGACCAATGGTTTTTGGTTACGTTGTCCTGGAGCAAGCTTTAAGGATAAGGATGGTGGATGAATTGCATGGTAGGTTCTACTAGTTGTGGTTATCCAAGTTTTCTGTATATTGGTCAGAACTTGTAACTGTTGGTCATCTTTAATTTTGACTCTTTGGGTGAGCTGGTAATACCATTCAGGGAAAGACTGAAGCCATTGATCCTTTTCTAATTAGAAGTAGTACAGGTTCTTAAAATATAAGAGCTGTTGAGGATTATGGTTGGCGAAATACCAATCTCTGAAATCCTTATATTTTGGTTGCACAAAATCCTGGTGAAGACTTTGTTTTAACATATTATTGGGTGTAAAATCCATTTAAATGTTGAATTGCATGTCACTTGCAGTTGGGCTCATTGGCCTTCTATTTATGGTGGATTCATAAACACCATGAGGAATCTGATTTTCGCTGATGTGAATTCCTCTAATCTGATCCTCCGGGGGAAAAGAATGATCAGATTCCTCTGATCCATAAGGTCAGCGAAAGAGGCCCGAGAAGATTCGGGGATTTCCACCTGATAGGGAGGTATACTATGGCGGCTGAGACTAGAAGGGCTTCTGGTTAGAGGCAGATGTGGTTTTTGAAAACGAAGATAGATGTTGCCACCTTGAGTTTGGATAACATCTTCAAGGGATTGTCGGATGACAAGTTTGGTAGGGACAACTTGGAGAATTTGCCAGGTGTCAGGAAAGGTGATGTCAGACTAGGGAATCATGCGAGGAACAGCCACTTGGCTGTTAAACAGATTAGTATCAATGAGGACAGTATGTCCTTGCTCACTTTGTTTTCTGGTGTAAGGATTCAAGGTTGTCAAAACCTTAAGATGAATCCTAAAGAGGATAGCAAAGGGAGACGATCCTGGAAGATAATCATAGCCATGTGATTGAACTCTAAGTTCAAGTACTTTGGCTAGATTGCTGTCAGATAGCACAATACTTAAATTCGGATAAATATTAAAATAAACAGGTCCATGATCGAATATATATATATATATATCATGTGAGGTGGACAAACACTGTAGGTCCAGTCAGTGAAGATAACAAAATAACTTACACCGAGCACGTCTGTCAACGTTTTACAGGGTTCAACGGTCTTAACGCAATCTCTGCTCAACAGACCTTACCCAGAAGCGACTTGGGTGACGTCCCATTCAGTGTTCATTGATTGTTTCCTGAACTTACTGTAGTACAGTGAGTACTTCCTCAAACATAACAGATACATATTGAGTGCCTTTGGGTTAGCAACAGGATCATGACTAGTAGGATAGCGTGGTATGACAAACATCATCCACGTGTGCGGTTTGGCGAAGCTACTGTGGAGACCTTTGTTTGCATCTGTTTAGTGCTTGACAGCTGGTCGGGTTACATTAATTGAGTTTGCCTTTTCCTTTATGGTCTTTGTCTTTTTCGAGCTGGTCTGAGATAATGGACGCTAATGAGTCCCAAAAGTCAGTAATGGTTGGCTCTGGTGGGTCCACTGCTGATGTCAGATCTGGTAAGTCATCATTGGGGTCTTGACTCCCGCTAGCAAGGATGCTAAAGGCATTGTGCTGAATGAGGTCAAGGCTGAGATCAGTGGTAGGCTCAGTAGGAGAAGATACTGATAATGGCCGTTGTGGACTCAGATTGGTGCATGATGTGGCCATGGAGGTGGTGTCAGATCCAAACACATATAGGAACTGATTTTTTACAAAAGGGAAGCGAATTCTGTTCACCTTTAATATATTCAATATCAAAATCAAATACAGATAAAATACTCTGCCATGATGCAAATATTTGTTTTGATGCAAGATTTTGTACATCTTTTTTGAAAATCTGTTTTGCAGCAGAGCAGTCAACACGGATAAGAAAATGTTGATTTAATAGATCATCTTGAAATTTTAATACACATTTCACAATTGCTAAGCATTCTTGTTTAATTGTTGGATAATTTTTTGCTGGTCCTTTCCAGGTACCAGAGGTGAATCTTAATAATTCTTTTTTATGAGTTTGAAGATTTAATTGCTTCAGAATACCTTCATATCCTAGGTTAGAGGCATCAGTTTCTACAATTTTATTCCATGTCGGGTGTGGTAAAGGTAAACAATGTAATTGTTGAATTTTAGCTTTAATATTCTTAACTGCTAATGTAAGATGTGATGTCAAAGGTATATGTTTGTTTTGAAGTCTCTGATTTAACAGAGCAGTATCCTGAGCTAGTTGGGGATAAAAGTCACGGATATAATTCAAACTTCCTAAAAATCATTGTAGTTGTGTTTTATCTTTTATTTCATCTGAAAATTTAGATGCAAAGTCTATACTATGGTTAATAGGAATAATAGTGCCATTAGAAATGTTATGGCCTAAGAATCTAACTGTTGTTTGGAATAATTTCATTTTAGTAGCAGATAAAACTAAACCATTTCGGATAATCACATTCTTAAAAATATTAAGATGTTTAAAATGCTGGTCTATGGATAATGAGAAGATTAAGACATCATCAATCTAACAGATAATAAATGAAGTGTAAGCATTAAAAATATCATTCATGATATGCTGGAATTCAGATGGACCATTTTTTACACCAAATGGTAAAACATTCCATTCAAAATGGCTAAAAGGTACTGTAAAGGCAGTTTTATACATGTCTGCTTCAGCTATTTGGATTTGCAAAAATCCAGATTTCAGATCAAATTTTGAAAAGATTACTGAATCATAAAGTCTATCAAGTAGATCTTTTTTATTTGGGATTGGATATCTAGTCCATTGTAATGCATCATTCAATGGTTTATAATTGATTACTAATCTAGGTGATTCTCTTTCTATCTCAGCATTTTTGTTTACATAGAAGCCAGTACAACTCCAAAGAGATTTAGTGGGTCTAATTAATTTTTTTGCTAACAGAGATTCAATGTTAGTCTTGCAGAGTTCTAAATATTCCTTTTTCATTTGGCTGGGTCTCGATTTGGTAGGAATATTCTTCTCATTGAAGTCAGGCTGATAAGGCAAAGATATAATGTGTTTCTTTCTATCCCAAAAGGCATTAGGGATATCACTACAAGTTTATGATTGGAATTTTGTTTAATCATATTTTGAGCATTTAAGAATGGATTGCTCGTTGGTACTGGTACAGGTTTTGGGACTGATTCATAGCATGCTTGTGCATGGGTCTTGATCAGTTTGATTAATTCAGTTAAGTGAGGGTTCATGCCTTTGTCCCACCATTTGGTAAAGAATATACATTTTAATACAGGTATTCCATTCTAGTATTCACATTTAAGATCCCATTTCTAAATCCATGGGATATTGAATCAGATGATAAAGTGTACCAAGGCTTTGGATATGGTACTATTTTTATTGATTGGGGCATATTGTGAATGCCATTCTTTAAACTCAGTTTGTTGTATTTCTGGTAAAGTATCAAACGTAAGACCAAATTTATCCCACCAAAGGAGGAACCAATTTGGTAAGCCTGCGTCTACTATCTCAGGGCATATACGGATAAACCATGTGTGGTTTCGTATCGAATTTTGATAATAGAACGTATTGGTAAAAGATTCTATGTAATCCCAATAACTGTATTTGATAGTTTTCTAATGTATCTCCATAGTTCTGGTAGTATGGGGATGTAGACCCCATTGATTGATGGAGATGAAATATCTAATTACAGCCTTACTAAAAGTAATTAGGCTGGTATTTCGGTTAGAATCATGGAATCTATGTCTGATTTCCATGCTCCCAGATTGGACGACTATAGTTCCGTATATGTATCTATAGTGTTCAAATCGGGTAGGATAAACCTGATTTTCTCATTACTGACGCCATTGTCTTAGTAGATAGTGGTGCAGATATGAACTGTATTCATGAAGGATTAATCCCTCTAAAATATTTTCATACAACCACTCAATCTCTCACAAGCGCCAGTGGGAATTCAATGAGAATCCAATTCAAAATACCAGAAGCACTTATCTGCAAACAGGGAGTTTGCATACCTGCTTCATTTATGCTTATTAAGAATATGACACAAAGTATCATCTTAGGCAATCTTTTCCTTAATTCAATTATGCCTATTACCAGAATTGATACCTCTGGTATCCATACAATTGTTGATACTGTTGACATTACTTTTGAATTCATTACCAAATCGTATACTAAGGAAATAGATATCATCAGACATCTGATTGATAATAAGACAACTCAGGTTAATTTATTACAAAAAAAAATACACTTTTTGACAATTGACCAACGTATTCAACAACCCGCAATACAAAAGAAAATTCACACTATTCCAATTTCTCCAAATGATTGAAAAAGAATTAGCTGTAAGAACCATGGCTTTTGTAAAAAACTAGTTCCTACATATGTTTGGATCTGACACAACCTCCATGGCCACATCCAGTACCAATCCGAGTCCACAAAGGCAATTATCAGTATCTCCTCCTACTGAACCAACCACTGATCTCAGCATGGACATCATTCAACACAATGCCTTCAGCATCCTTGCTGGCGAGAGTCAAGACCCCAATGATGACTTACCAGATCTGACACCAGCAGTGGACCCACCAGAGCCAACCATTGCTGACTTTTGGGACTCATTAGCGTCCATTATCTCAGACCAGCTCGAGAAAGACAAAGACCATAAAGGAAAAGGCAAACTCAATTAATATAACCCGACCAGCTGTCAAGCACTAAACAGAAGCAAACAAAGGTCTCCACAGTAGCTTCGCCAAACCGCACACGTGGACGATGTTTGTCACACCACGCTATCCTACCTAATCATCTACGCATAGAATAATGTTGTATAGTTACTTTAGTTACTCTAGTTTGAGTTAAGTTACTTTTCTAAATAATGTTGTATAGTTACTTTAGTTACTCTAGTTTGAGTTAAGTTACTTTTCTGTATTATAAAAGGGCATCTCACCCTTGTTGAGAGCAAGAAGATTTTCCTTTCGTGTTTAATAGAATGATCATATGTTGAGCCCTTATATTTTCCCTCACATTCTCTATCTAAATTCTCTCTTATTTCTTATCTCCATTATTGTCCTGCTCACACCTGCACATATATAACGCTGTTGTACTCAGGAGTTCCAGTGCTCCCTAACCGTAAGTTTCTTTAATTCTCCATATTCTCTGTTCATGAGACCATGTATGTACTAATGGAAATTGTACATAACCATGACTATAACCTCTACTAGTCATGATCCTATTGCTAACCCAAATGCACTCAATATGTATCTGTTATGTTTGTGGAAGTACTCACTGTACTACAGTAAGCTCAGGAAACAATGAACATTGAGTGAGACGTCACCCAAGTCGCGTCTGGGTAAGGTCTGTTGAGCAGAGATTGCGTTAAGATCGTTGACCCCTATAAAACGTTGACAGACGTGCTCAGTGTAAGTTATTTTGTTATCTTCACTGACTGGACCTACAGTGTTTTGCCGCCTCACATGATGGGTACATGTTGGTTAGCCCCAAGTTGGTATCAGAGCAGTCAACACGGATAAGAAAATGTTGATTTAATAGATCATCTTAAAATTTTAATACACATTTCACAATTGCTAAGCATTCTTGTTTAATTTTTGGATAATTTTTTGCTGGTCCTTTCAAGGTACCAGAGGTGAATCTTAATTATTCTTCTTTATGAGTTGGAGGATTTAATTGCTTCAGTACCTCCATAACCTAGGTTAGAGGCATCAGTTTCTACAATTTTATTCCATGTCAGGTGTGGTAAAGGTAAACAGTGTAATTGTTGAATTTTAGCTTTAATATTCTTAACTGCTAATGTAAGATCTGATGTCCAAGGTATATGTTTCTTTTGAAGTCTCTGATTTAACAGAGCAGTATCCTGAGCTAGTTAGGGATAAAAGTCACGGATATAATTCAAACTTCCTAAAAATCGTTGTAATTGTGTTTTATTATTTATTTCATCTGGAAATTTAGATGCAAAGTCTATACTACGGTTAATAGGAATAATAGTGCCATTAGAAATGTTATGGCCTAAGAATCTAACTGTTGTTTGGAATAATTTCATTTTAGTAGCATATAATACTAAATTATTTCGGATAATCACATTCTTAAAAATATTAAGATGTTTAAAATGCTGGTCTATGGATGATGAGAAGATTAAGACATCATCAATGTAATAGATAATAAATGTAGTGTAAGCATTAAAAATATCATTCATGATATGCTGGAATTCAGATGGACCATTTTTGACACCAAATGGTAAAACATTCCATTCAAAATGGCCAAAAGGTACTGTAAAGGCAGTTTTATACCTGTCTGCTTCAGTTATTTGGATTTGCAAAAATCCAGATTTCATATTTAAATTTGAAAAGATTACAGAATCATAAAGTCTATCAAGTAGATCTTTTTTATTTGGAATTGGATATCTAATCCGTTCTAATGCATCATTCAATGGTTTATCATTGATTACTAATCTAGGTGATCCTCTTTTTATCTCAGCATTTTTGTTTACATAGAAACCAGTACAACTTCAAGGAGATTTAGTGGGTCTAATTAATTTTTTTGCTAACAAAGATTCAATGTTAGTTTTGCAGAGTTCTAAATATTCCTTTTTCATTTGGCTGGGTCTCGATTTGGTAGGAATATTCTTCTCATTGAAGTCTGGCTGATAAGGCAAAGATATAATGTGTTTCTTTCTATCCCAAAAGATATTAGGGATATCACTACAAGTTTCAGATTGGAATTCATGAAGAATAGTGTGAATTTTCTTTTATATTGCGGGTTGTTGAATACGTTGGTCAATTGTCAAAAAGTGTATTTCTTTTTGTAATAAATTAATCTGATTTGTCTTATTATCAATCAGATGTCTAATGATATCTATTTCCTTAATATACAGTTTGGTAATTAATTCAAAAGTAATGTCAACAGTATCAACAACTGTATGGATACCGGAGGTGTCAATTCTAGTAATAGGCATAATTGAATTAAGGAAATGATTGCCTAAGAGAATACTTTGTGTCATATTATATATATATATATATTGCTAAAACACTAAATTAATAAAAATCCATGCAATAACTACTTTATGTTACCAGATTTAACACAGGACTATAAATTAGAACTACTCTATCAATGGTTTCTGAAAGATTAAACAAGTATATTTATATATTAACTATATCTTTTGATGTTAAAAAAAGTAACTAAATTAATGAATCAAAATTGAATTCTTGGGCCAACATGTATATTTATCACATTCCACAATGACCAGAAACAGACCGTAAAGAAATCAAGTGGACCACTACGCATCGAAATCACGTTGGAACGCGACTTATCAACATTAATCGACAATCTATTGTATATATCACTAACAAAAATTTCAGTGATAAGAAAACTAAATGGTATTTATCACTTCATAGACCTTTTGAAAATAGCTTTTAGGAAAGAGAAATGGCACTCGGTTGTAAAACGTGCATAGGACACGTTTTGATTCTTGAAAGGACGGTGACAAGTATGGAAGGCATCAATATCTTTTTATGCTGCCGACCAGTTGCTGTATGAAGGTGCTTTTGGCTTACCCAATGAATTGCTTTTCTAACATCAGATAAAAATATAATGGCAAAAGCATACACATTGCGAGTCACTTTGCTTTTTGCTCCTCATCACGTTTGGTTAACGGAATGCCCTTAAGTCACATTGGATTGCGATTGAATCTGTAGGGAAATTTTCTAAATCTTTTTATTCTTCTACTGTCATTTTGCTGTCAATGTCGCAGCTCCTAATAACTGTTTCGTAGACAAAAAAATTGTTCCAAGACTTCAGACGCGTTACGAAGCAAATATACGATGCAATAGACCCACGGTATGGGAATTAAATCAGGAACAAAGAGATAGCAAATATATTATCTAGCTCGGAAATGACAATATTTAGGCATCTTTTTATAGCCCTGCTCATTAGACACCCCATAGCCATGGAGGCTTTTAAAAACTATGAAGTGTGGAACAGGAGAGAAAATAAGCATGTAATCTAAACTGGTTATATGTAAATGATGAATCTTAGGCCCCATCTGGTTGAATGAAAGGGTTGGCAATCTCATCTGTACCATCAGTTGGGGAAACGAGCATTACTGCAGTTCCCCTACAGACCTGTAGGACAATTAAACAAGAAACGGTTTAGCATGAACGTGGAAAAAATCTAAAAGGTAGAAAAGAACTAAAAAGATGAAAACCAGTAAAAATCATGAATACTTAAACAAATGCTGGAAGGAAACATACAATCAGGCCAAGGCGCCTGGTTTGATCAGTTGTCTTCAATGGATCATCAGAATCTGCAGCAAAATGGTATCCTTAGAACAATACTTCATGCAAACTAGATTAAAATATGTCTCACACAGCCCATTTGGTTAAACGCAGAACTCCCAACTAAAGAGAGATAACAGAAGAGAGATAAAATCTCTCTACAAATTTTTGCTTCCACAAGCAGAAGAGAGATAACAGGCACCATAGCTATTTAAAAAAATTCATGAGAAACATGTGCACTTGTAGTTCATTCGAAGACGCATTTGATGGCTTGAGCACAAATTTCCCCTTTTGTTAAGAAAGATTGAAGTATAACCCAATTTTTTCATAAGTAAACTACGTTTGAGCACCAGGCTTCATTCATTGATGCCAACATTATGTTATCCCTTTGGAGGTGACTTCAATCCAGTTAAGAATCATTTTAACACAAGATGCCAAAAGTGATGTGGATGGCTATGTTTTAAGATATGTAAAAATTTCTCTCGGAATATGAAAGTGGGATTTTCAGTTACTGGTTTAATTTCTCCTGGAAGGATGTTTTGGTTATAGACAAAGTAGTCAGTCTAGTCAGCTAACAAAAATTGCTCTCACTGAAGAGGGTAGGTTTCTACTTTAATTACATTCAATTTTATGGCTCCAAAGGTGGAATAACTATGGTCTGTATCAAATTTGTCTTGATGCTGAAGAACTAAGGCTTGTTAGAACAATGTAAAAATGGAGAAAATTAAGGTCGTTCATCAACTTTTACTGAGAATTTAAAAAAATATAAACCTAGAAAGTAACAACCAGATTTCTGAAGGCTTTTAGCCTTCACCCTAAAAAGAAGTTTTTCTTTAGAATAGATATAAAAACCTAGAATGTAACAACCAGATTTCTTGAGGCTTAGCATTCACCCTAAAAAGAAGTTTTCCTCAGAATTTGTTTCAACAATACAATTAGAAAGTTGTGTAGAGTTTTACGCGTCCAAATTGGACTCTAGCCAGTAAATGAAGACCCAAAAGTCTTGTAAGATCCAATCTTCTAGACAGCATTTAAAAATTCGGTCTAATATAATATCTCCTTAGGGCATTGTCCCTCGATAAAGCAACAAGAATAGATTATAAAAAAATAGCAATTCTCCAACTGTCAGAGACGCAAGTGTTAAGAGTTTGAAAATTTTCGTGGTGCCTCCCGGTAGAATAAAAATGAAGAAACTTTACTTTCCTTTTGCCATATTCTCAGCAAAAAGGTTGAACAATTGGAAAGATGCGCATCCTATGCAATAGTTAAGATGGTATCTAGAACACTTTTGGTCCTTGCGAGAAGCACTAAGTTTAGGGAGGATTAACACTAGCAACATTTCCTACTCTGTATAATGAAGGAATATTGCGGAAGAACAGTAAAATTCTTTTACAAAATAATCAATTTGAAAATGCACCTACAACCCTATACACTGTAACCAGCATGCAACAGATTGTGTACCTCTTAGAAACTCCAATGCTTCATCCAACACAAGGTTTAGCAATTGATCATATCCTTTTAACGTACCTGTCACTGTTAAAAGGCAAACGATAAGGAAAATAACGAGTTTTCTACTTGACATTACATATTTCGTTCTTCTAAACTTTCAAGGACTGTGTGCTGCTTGATAAATAACAGATGTTTTCAATTACAAACATAGAGAAAGGGTCAGAAACCACAAGGTATTTCCAGAGTTCAACTATACAAAACGTCCTTTCATTTCCAATCTTGTCTAACCTATAACTACATCTAATCAGTAACCATGAAGACGACATTTGAGTACTAGTTATATTTCTAACCTTGTCGACCACCAGTAAGCTTGACTTGGACACCCTTGTCCACAAACTTAGCCAAATCCAAAACGGTTTCTTTTCTGCCAGACTGTAACAAATTAACACTTACGCTACACATTAGCCACCGTTCAGTTCAAATGAAACAAAATTTCTCTTTTCATTTTTCCCGCAAGTTAGTTACAAGGAACTTACCATTGTACTTGGTCTGATCTCTTATCCTAGATTTCACTAAGATGCAGAACCCTGAACAGCAACAAATTTAAGAGCTAGAACTTAGAGCCATTCAGCACAATATGGAAACTAAAGAGCTACAATTTAGGTTGATAGCATGATGCAACATACAATAATCTGAAAGTTTTGACAGAGATCAATTGCGATATGTAATCGACGAAGTCGAGTGGCACAGCGGCGGCTGCGAGAGGATAGGTAACAACCGCAACAAGAGACTCGGAGCTGTACGAAGAGGAATTCAACAGTCTACGACAGAGAGCGCCGTGAGTGAGAGAGAATGTAGAAGTAAAAGAAATTAGGGCTGCGAAGACTTCCACAAATTTTCATTCAGGTTTTTTTGGAGAATTTTTGGATTTAATGTGATTTTTAAAAAAAATTCTGTAACTAAGATAGTTTCGAAACTAATTCTACAATTAAGATGGTTTTGGTTACGTCGGAATATGTCTTTGACTTTCAGTTGATAAAAATCGTATTTATAAAATACGTCTCCAGTGCAGCCCGAAGGCATCTTTGCAAAAGAAGCATCCAGTGCATAAACTCTCACTTGTATACAAAAACCATTAACAACCTAACACAACCTGCATACAAAAATCATCCATTCTGCAGAACATTTTATGACTTTACCACACATTGTCAATGAACAACATACATTTTTAACAAATTTTATGAATTTATATTTTATATTATTCTACAAAAATTCAAATACAAAAAATATAAATCAATCATGTTCCACACGGTGGTCGTGTTCTCATTCTTCTGGAGCATTTTTCATATGTTTATAAGTGAGTTACTTGTGATGATGGACATTCCTCCATAATAGTTGCTACACTTTCTTCGTCTACAATAAGCGGCGGCGGGTCTTCCACCACAATATGTGGGTCTTCATCCACAATAGGAGCATATTCCACATTAGGCGAGTTTCAGGCACGTCTTCTACCTCTTCCTCCAGGAGCACCAGCTCGTCCTCCTCTACGCCATTGAGGTTGATGAAATGGTTCAGAAGTGGAACCAAGTTGAGTCACCAAACACTTTAACAATTGCTTTTCTGTAGCTTCTCATACCTTTTTATAATGCACATTGTATCCAAATTTATTTTTCACCATCTGATGAAGTGCTGCAACAGATGTAGTTGGATCCCGTTTCACGACACCCTACAACTCTTGTGCAATCAATGTTGAGTCCAACTGTGAATGGTCTTGTGATAATCTTGGATAGACACATGTGTGAGGTCCAGTGTATTGAGCTATTTCAAAATTTTCGACGACACGCACGAACTTTTCATTGACAACCTCCATTAAACTTCTTGCATTTTATAACCCAAAGGTTTGACAATGACTATACCACACTAAAATGTTGATGTTTGAGTATCGAGTATCTTTTTAAAGCATATTGAAGATATGCCTCACTTTCAAAATGTAAACCTTTGTATAATTCATTTGTTTCATTCCATATCGCAGTACGTTGGATGAGTATCTGATCTAGCTTTGCTTTTACGACATCCCAATCCATCTGAGCAAGGAATGGTGAAGAGGGTTCATGCTGGAGTATTTCAGTCGAGGGGTTCACAATATCATCCTCTTCATCTTGGTCATCATATTCATCAATAACATTACAAGCATTCGTCTCCTCAAACTCTGTCAAGAAGAAGCTACGTGGAGCGCTAGATGGATTCACATAAACTTCATGAGCATCTGCATCTTCATGTGGCAAATAACTACTACTAGGTATATTTTCTTGCACTATATGATACATGTCATTGTCATGGAATGGAGAAGAAATTGTTGCACTATCGTGTACCTAAACTCCACACATATTGTCATTATACAAGTTTATGCTAGGACCTCCTACAACTCTAACATTTTTGGTTAAATATAACTCAATTTTATTTGGCGGAGGAATTTGAAGCATAATAGTAAACATCACATGAGCATTGTTATCATTCCGTATAAGAAATTTCACATAGTTGAATGATCCAGCACCAACAGTAACTAGATAATAATAAACTATGTCCAAGTTCCAATGTAGATGGTCAATTGATAAGGCTTCACATAAAGTATTATTTAGCTCGTTAAAAGTAATCTTTTTATGAATTACAATTCTCCTCATTGAAGGTTGATCATAAGAAACTCCATTTACACCGATTACGACATTACCATTCATATAACATAAAACTACCATAGGTCTTTCCCCCATTTGTCAACCTACTAAGCAATACACAACAATTTCAGAACTAGATCTAGAAATTCTACAAATTCAAATTTAATAACTACAATTTCATAATATAACAACCCATTCATAAATAACATTTTACAAATTAAGAGTTTAAACATCACACAATTGAGAAAATGCATCTAAAATTTGAAAACCCAAAATACGTAAGAGAGATTAAAGAGAGATATTACAGAATTGATGAAATATATACATACAAAATTCATAAAAAAATGAACAATTTCAAGATTTGAAGAACAAATTTAAGAGATCAAAGGAGTTAGAAATATACATGGGGTTTGAAGAGTTCTTACTAGTGATTTGAGAGATTGAGAATTTTTTATGAATGAGAGTGAGAGGGTGTAATGCCGATGAAATGACAATAAACTCCGGCCACAATCGACGACGAACGACGGCGGGGAAGGATGTTCGCGGGCTGAAGGGCTTTTTGTTTGCGGGCTAAGGCTAAGGCAAAACTGCTTTGTTTTCTGTACCGTGATTTTTAAAGGTAGCGTTGAAGGTGTCTTTATAAAAGACGCCTTCTACTATTAATGAATGCGTCTTTTATAAAGACGTCTTCTACTTTTATGAAAGAGTCTTTACAAAAGACGCCTTCTATGTGGCCTCATTTGTGGCCACGCCACCACGAAGGCGTCTTTTGCAAAGACACATTCGTCTTTGGTGGACCATTTCACTTTACTTTTTGAATTCATTTCAAAAGTACTGTATTTTAGTTATTTGTTTCTAAAAAAACTGTAAAATACTCAAAAATCCATTTTTTTGCAAGACTGTACTCAACAACAAAAAGCATTTTGTAAAGTTTTAATCGTTCACTAATTTACACACACTCTAATTCATCATCCATCTTTTCTCCAAAATCAACTGATAAAATTATCAAATAGTTCATACATGGATTTTAAGCGATGGCTAAAAAAAGTAATTATTGCACCTTTTTGAAATCCACCCCTACACGAAATTCACCCCTTCGTGTACCTCTTCACCATTTCAAACTCTCATCTTATATTTCTTTCATTTTTCTCTCTTATATTTACTATCTCTCTCTCTCTCTCTCTCTCTCTTGAATTTGAAACATCTCTCTCTATAAATCTTTTAGTGTTCGTCTCCCACAACAAGAAATCACAATAAGGTATGTTTTTTCTAGGTTTCTGATTTTTTTTCTAGGTTTTCGAGGTTTTTTCTCGATTTCTGATTTTTTTGCTGGGTTTCTAAGTTTTTTCTGGGTTTCTGAGTTTCTGATTTTTTGTACGTTTCTAGGTTTCTTGGTAATTTCTCTGAGGTTTATATAGGTTTTCTCTATTTTTTCCTCTAACACAATTGGGTACACGACGAACGTGTAATCATCATGCAGTGTACATGAGGGGTACATGACAAACGTGTAGTGTACATGAGTACTACACAGTCGTCATGTACCCCTCATGTAGTACACAAGTATCATGTAGTCTACATGATAGGTACACGATCAACGTGTAGTGTACATGAGGACTACATGATCGTCGTGTACCGCTCTTATACATTACATAATAGCTACACGAGCATTATGTACAGTTTAATTCCCTGATCTTATGTCTTCCTTAAATTTTCTATAATTTATGGCTTCATCATCAATTGGTATGGCCTCATCAATGAAACTGCGATACTTCCATGGCGTTACGAGAATTCCCAAGACCAGGGAAAATGCAAAGCGCAATACGCACGTGATAGATGTTATCAAGACCAAACTACAACTCTTCAACTCTCCCTATTTAAGGAGACATACTTTGCCCATATCCTGGATCTCCCATCCTTGAAGTTTTCAGCCATTGTCTGCCACCATGTGTTGGCTAGGAAGGTCGAGGTCGAATATGTGGACGACACTCCATCTGAAGAGAATATCTTATTTCTTGTCAATGAGAAGTCACTGTGCTTTTCAAAGAAAGAGTTTCGCTGATGATCGGACTAAGGTTCGGTGAAGCCCGAAACGAGAAGAAGACTTATGGCCTAAACAGACTCGTTGATCTGTACTTTCCCAAAACCATGGGTACAACCATGACTGAGTTGGAGGAGAAGTTCAAGAGTAGTAACTTTAAGGCAGATATTGATGTTGTCAAGATGGCTCCTGTTTATTTACTAGAGCATTTCTTTTTTTGGGAAGGAGAGTCAAACCCAAATCGAGAAGAAATGGTTGGTTTTGGTTGACGACCTAGAATTCTTCAACCAATGTCTGGGGGTAGACCTCTCTTTCTGCAAAATAATCAAATCATTATTAGCTGCGAAGAATACAAAACATGTCTTTGGTGATCTTAATCAACGCAAAAAATACAGAAATCACACAAATCCCCCGATGTTGTTCATGGATATTCACTGAATGGATGTCCTTTTGCCTTCCGGATAATTTTTTTATTCAATATAGTGATGTAGGCTTCTTGTAGGCTACATGATGGCTTTACGGTCATCATGTAGGCTTCTTGTAGGCTACCCGACGACTTCATGGTCATCGTGTATGCTTCTTATAGGCTACACGATGACTTCATGACAATATTAAATAGTCATGTTTTGAGTTATTTATGTGTTGAATAATAAATTACTCTTTTTTGTTTAAATATGCATGGGCATTTGAAACTATCCCTTTGATGTGTATGGCAATTAGGTTTTGGCCAAGGTACCATATATTCTCAAGTGGGCTCCAACCACAATTGTTCCTGTCGCGAATCTGCAAAAATAAAAATTATTTTCAAAGGAAAATGTTAGTTGTAATTTATGTTAACATAAATATTACTTGCACACAATTTATATTAATTTATATTTTGAATTTTTAGTTGGAAGTTCTTCCCTTGGTCCCTACGGAGGTGGAAGAACAAACAAGCTATTAGAGATTAGTAGCCGTAGGGAAGGTATTTTCAAAATCATTTGATACCATTCTTCTTCTTGTACACTGACCTCGTGTAGTCATTGTGTAGGCTACATGATTCTTACACCGACCTCGTCTAAGCATCGTGTAGCCTACACGATCACTACACGAGACCCGTGTACCCATCGTATAGACTTCATGATGGGTACATAGACACCGTGTACTCATCCTCTATCCTTTTAGTCACAACTCAATGGTTACACTGACATCGTGTACACACCTGATTTATATTACAAGTTTTGCAGTCGTTGCCTTACTTAGCCTTACCATGGGTGGGTGAGGAAGTTGACGAGGAGAAGACGAAGGAGAGGAAGAGGCCCCACGAGGAGGGCATTGTGAAGAGATAGGAGAAGAGGCCCAATGGGGAGGATTGGGTGAGAAAATGTTTGATTAAAATGGAGCAAAAGATCAATTCAATGGACAAGAATATTATGTCCATGCAATTAAACATATCCTTTGCCATTTCCCAAATCAAGATTTTGATGGATCATATGGTGACATCACAATCGGATGATCATTACTCATCATGTCCTCGATATGTCATGATGATGAAGATCGAGAAAGAAGAAGAGGGAAAAGATGAAAATGAATAGGAGAAGGAGGGTAAAAAGAGGAAGAATAAGAGAAGGAAGAGGTAGAAGAAGAGGATGAAGAAAAAGAAGAGAGGATATATGAGAAAAAATAAGAGAAATATCGTTCTGCCATGATGATGGAGATCGAGAAAGAAGAAGAGGGAAAAGATGAAAAAGAAGAGGATAATGAGGGGAAAAGGAAGAAGAAGAGAATGAAGAGGTAGAAAAAGATGAAGGAGAGGAGAAAAAAGAGGATGAAGAAAAAGAAGAGAGGGAAGATGAGCAAAAAGAAGAGAAAGAAGAGGAAAAAGAAGGATAATGGAGATGAAGAAAAATAAGAGGATGAGAAAGAAGAAGTAGTAGGAATAACAGAAGAAATAATAGAAGAAAAAGTAGAGGTGGAAAAAGAAGAAGAAGAAAAAGAAAAAGAAGAAAATGTGGAAAAATGGAGGAACATCAAGATATCTTGGTAAGAGGAAGATCAAGAGATCTTGGTAAGAGGAAGATCAAGAGATCTTGGTAACAGGAAGATCAAGAGATCTTGGTAAGAGGAACATCAAGATATCTTGGTAAGTGGAAGATCAAGAGATCTTGGTTCCTTGAGTCCCCCACTTGGGAAACGCAACAAAATGAAAAGAAAAGTAGCGTATAAAAAGGTGGAGGAGAAAGTGGTGGAGACAACAGAATTCAAACCTTTTAACACATATGCTTGATGTATCTTTAGAGGATGAATTTCATCAAGGGCAAAGTAAGTTATGAAATTTTATTGTACAATTATTCTTCTCATACACGATAGTTATACTAATATCGTGTAGCTATCATATAGTATACATGATGCTTACACAGACATCGTGTTTCTGAAGGTTACACGATGGTGTACCAATCGAAACTCTTATTTTTTATCTGTAATTAAGTTGTACAGGAATGAGAACGTAAACGTTGGGTACTGCGTCAGAAACTTTTTCTGGTTCAAAACACTAGTATCCCCACCTTATCAGTGGCTTGAGTCTGATGTAAGTAGTTATATTTATAATCTTTTTTAATGTGATATTTAAAATAAATATAAATATCTTATGTAATCTTTTTTACATTATAGCATATCAATGCATGCTTGGAGGTAATGAGGAGGGATTTGCGAGACTACAACCCGCATATCAGAGTTACTATTGGTGATTTGCATCTGAAAGTAAGTAAAATGTTTTATGTAGTCCACACGATGCCTTCATAGGCATCGTGTAGACTTGATGTAGTCTATACGAGGCCTTCATGGACATCATGTAGCACGAGACCTTCATGGGCAGTATATAGACTTCATGTAGTCTTTTTTATTGATGTGCAATGTTTACTGTGACATTATAGGGAAACTTGATGGGTCGTGTGGAAGAGTTTGAGAATGATCCTACTGCCTAGGATGTTGATGTTGATGATACTATATGGTACCAAATACCTTGTATATAGATAAACTTTGGAAGGGACTAGGAAGAGTCTGATAAGGTATGTCTTTTTTTAGTTATAAGATAGTAAATATTTTTTTAACTTATACAAGCCAATATTTATTGTTATATATAAATTTGTATAGCTTATATTCCCCATGAATGTGGGCCATAGTCATTGGTTTACTGTTGAGCTAGATCTGAATGACCTGTGTGTTAATATTTATAATTCCTTGAACATGCCATATCAAAAGCCTAAGTATCATGAACTTATGAAGCCTTTTACGAAGATTGTTCCTCGTTTGCTTCAACTTATATTTGTAAAAAAAAGAACGTGGGTTCAACCGAAAGATGAGTGGGAATATAAGCCAATGCCGTGTCCACAACAAAAGAATGAGTAAGTGAAATATACATATTTTTTAAAGTCCTCTATGTACTTAAAATTTCATACATATTATTTAATTGTATTTTTTTGCATTTCATATGTTCTGTAGCTTTGATTGTGGGGTATTCTACCTAAAGTTTGTTGAAGCCCTAACATATGAGATGAATCTCCAGGAAATAACTCAAAAGAGAATGCCAAAATACCATAAACGTATTGCAATTGAGTTATTTGCACGGGGAAAAGTCGAACCGTTCTAATTTTTTTATGCATAAATTAGATATGTATTATTTATACTAATTTTATGATTTTGTTCCTATATAATTTCTAATGCCCAACTTTTTATATGTTGTTGAATGCTTGGTTTTGGTTCTTGAAAGCTACGTGATGACTTCACACTCATCGTGTAGGCTTCTTGAAGGCTACAAATGTCTACACGGTCATCGTGTACCCATCATGTAGTGTATAAGAAGACTCAATGTACATAATGAGTAGACTACACGATGGGTACACGGTCATCGTGTACCCCTCGTGTTGTGTATAGGAAGACTCAATGAAGTAAGTACAAAATGTGTAGTCTAAGTCATAATATTAAATAACAACCACAATTCTTCTTTCATATTAATATTTAAAATATTACAAGGGTCAACATTTATATGTTAAGTGGCTAGGTCATTCCGTTGAGAGAGAGGAATTGGATCTCTACAAGTTTGTCGGTTGTGGCCAATTTGCCCATAACGTGCACACTTTTCTCTTACTACTTCCTCACCTCTAGATGAAATTCTAATTGTCCTAGGTCTTCCACTTTGCCGTCTCATTATAGGTGGCAGTATTAACTTTTCTTGAACCCCCTGGCAGATGATCTAATCTGCTCTATCTCCGATAAGATGTATTGTTTATGCATATGCATCAATTAAAGTCTCATTTTTATAACGCGTCGAACATATATTGTAAGAAAAAATATTTACGATGCTGACTCGCAGCCAATGCATGCTTACATGGAATTTGATCAAGATCAAATTCTCGGCACGTACACGTCTTAAGATTTAAGTTTACCACTGCTTCCCTACCCTCACCCGTGAAATGAAACTCATGGATATCATAAGGAAGCAATGATAATGTACGTGATGCAATATGCTTGTTATTAAGCTCCATCTTAACCAAATATGTCATCCGTGAGGTGACTTGACATGCGACTGTTCGTCATTCATAGAACCACCGTTGTAACATTCACGGATATATTTTATAAGACTTGTAATGGGAAGCTTTCTAGCACATTTCAAAATTTCATTCAAACATTCTGCGATGTTTATAGTTATTATGTTTTACCGCCTTCCATCAAAACACGAATGAGCTCACGTCTCAACTCTCCCCACCAACACGTTTTGTGAGATGTCCGGAAATGCATGTGTAAAATGAGTCATCGATCGATCGAATTTTGATCGATGGTATTCCTTTGCAAATTTAAACAACGCGACCACATCTTCTTTTTTATAATTTGATTTGATATTTTGGCACACGTGGAAGATACAAGCTGTATGAAGCGCGTTGAGAAAGACAATCACTACATTATTCAGTATACTTGTATGCATGTCAGATATAAAGACCAAGTATGTCGGATCCCCGATTTCACCGTGTAGTTTATGAAAGAACCATTCTCATTAATCATTATTTTCTGAATCTGCAATGCTGAATGGAATGGGATAGACTTGGTTGTTTCCACCCTTTGATGTTGCAACAAGTAATACACCTTTGTATTTGGCTTTTAAGGCGGTTGCGTCAACAACAATGACATGCAATATATAGTAGGAAAATCCACGAATAGAGAGATCCAAAAGTCATGAAAAAGATATTTAAAATGATCATGTTCATCAGTGTCTGTGTGTGTTGATGTCCCTGTAAAATATTTAATATTGCTATATTAAAATAGACAGAGTACATGGTCTACGCGATGGGTACACGAAAACAGTCTGCCCATCGTGTATACTCCATGATGGGTACACGAGGTCCGTGTAGTCATCGTACAAACTACATATTGGTTACACTATCATCGTGTGATCATCGTGTATTGTATATGAAAACTCGATGAAGTTAGTACATGATGGTTACACTACACGATGGTTACACAAGGTTAGTGTAACCAACGTGCAGTGTACACGATGGTTACACGGACATCGTGTACCCATCGTGTAGTGTATAAGAAGACTAAATGAAGTCAGCACAGGATGGGTACATTACACGATGGGTACACGAGATCAGTGTACCCATCGTGTAGACTAAATGATGGGTACACGTTGTTCGTATACTTATCTTGTAACCTACAATCATGTACCCATTGTGCAGACCTTATGATGACAAAAAAAATATACCTGTATTTTTCAATTCTAACATGTGACAATATGCTGGGAGCATCCTACAGTTGTCTTCAGGTGACCCTCAAGCTAATTCCAAAGCATACTCCCTAGCTTTCCATGCCTTATAGTAACCTATGTTGACACCCAGATCAAGCCAAATATCTTCAATTACGTCTTTTGGCCTATATACAAGTCCAACACCCGTGTATTTGGACCTTATAGTGTGACGAATGAATGTGGATGTAGCCTGATGGTGTTCATATCTCAATACCTCAAATGTGCTTGTATGTGTATTGATGAACTTTGTACCTTTGAAAAATGGATAGTTTTTTAGTTTCATGCATGTAACCTCCATGTGCATGTTTTCTCAACACATATAAGTACCAACAATGAAGGTGATGACTCGAAGATCCGATACATATTCACCTCAGAATGACTCTAAGTTATTCTGATTCGTTCTCTTTAACAAAAAATTGTAGACCTCTAGCATTCAAAATTTCAGCAGGAGGGCAGGGGACATTGGTTCTATAAAGAAATTTGATAGACATATCATACTTTGGGTGGTCTATTTAGAGTTCTTCATGCAATATGCATGATAGCTCGCGGTAAGTGCAGTTAGTTGATATCTTCACTAATTTGGTCTCTCTCTATTAAAAGACCATGTTGAGCCATTTTCACCCAATCTCCATCATGGATTATAAAAATTCAAACTTCAGACATATCTGTATATACATCAATGAAGGAAGCCAGTAGAAGGAGACTATATAATGAAATGAAATATTACTGGATGATCATGTAATCATCATGTAATGTACACGAGGTCTACATGATCATCATGTAGTGTACACGATGACTACATGGTCATCGTGTAGTTTACATGAGTACTACACGACCATCGTGTAAACTATCGTGTAGTGTACATAATGACCACTGGTTGATTGTGTAGTCTTCGTGTACACTACACGATGCTCTTGTAGTGAACTACATAAGGACTACACGATAATCGTGTAGTGTTATCCTGTAGTGTACATGATGATTACACGAACATCATCCAGTGCTATCGTGTAGTGTACACGAGGACTACATGATCATCATATGGTCATCCTGCACAGTACACTATGACACTACACAATCATTGTGTAGTCCTCTTGTAGTGTACAAGATGTTACACGATGCTCTTATAGTGCATGATGGACTACAAGAGAAGTTTCATATCCACTACAAGATGATCGTGTAGTGTACATGAGGTCTACACGAGGAGCGTGTACATTGCGTGACGTGTACACGATGGCTATAAGAGGACCATGTAGTACACATGTAGTCTTTTAGTACACTACATGATCATCTTATAGTCATCATGTACACTACATGAACTTCAAACAACATCCTGAATGTTGTTGTTCGAACAAAAATGCTGGGAAACTCATGAACAAAAAAATCCATGAAACTTCTAGCTTTCCAGAAAAAATACAAAACTCATACCTACAAGCCTTCCTTGAAGATGAAGTATCTTTCCTTGAGGATGAAGAAGATGATGAAAGCAAACTGATTTTGCAGAAATAAGAAGAAGAAGAAGAAGAAGAAGAATGACGAAGGAGGATAAATGAGGGTGATGGAGGTGGGTAGGGAGGTAGAGTGTTGAGTGAAATTTAACTTTGAAATTTGATGGATACTGTGTAAGAAGGGCATTATGGGAAAATTGAAAAAAGTGAAAGGAGGTGGGCCAGAGGTTAGAGAGCACAAAATAATGGATGAGTATAATTTTGTAAAATGTTTTTTCTTGGGGTATAGTCTTGCAAAAAATCATTTTCATTCAATATTTGGGTTTTTTTTGCTAAACTATACTTTTTCATAAAACATTTTACAAAATTATACCTTTAACCTAATTTTTTCTTATCCTAACCACTGGTCCACATTCCCTTCACTTTTTCTCCTTTTTCCCCATTGCCCTTCATATACACTATCCCACACACTCTCTATTCATCTCTCTCTCTCCCCTATAAATCCATTTTCTCTAAAACTAAACACAACAAAATGAGTTTTGTTATTTTAATGGGAAGGCTTCTACAAATTTTCACTAAATATTAAGGTTTGTTTTACTAAACTATACTGTTTCATAAAATATTTTATAAAATTATACCTTTAACCTTATTTTTGTTTATTTTAACCCTCGGTCCACCTTCCATTCACTTGTTCTTCCCCCCATTGCACTCCTTACACACTGACTCACACTCTCTCTTTTCACCTTCCATATTCATCTCTCTCTCTCTGTCTCCTAAAAACCCATTTTCTCCAAAACTAAACACAACAAAATGAGTTTGTTAATTTTAATAGGTTTTGTTATTTCTTGTGAATTTTGTTAACATTTGTTAATTTTGATGGGCTTTGTTAATTTTTGTAAGTTTCATTAATTTTTGTGGGTTCTGTTAATTCTGAGAGTGAACATAAAGAGAGAAATGATAGAACGTAGAGAGAGAGAGAGCGTTGAGAAAAAGAGAGAATGTCGAGAGACAATGGGTACACGATGCTCGTGTACCCATCGTGTAGTCTACATGATGGTTACACGATGTACCCATTGTGTAGTCTACAAGATGGTTACACTATGTTGATGTACCCATCGCGTAGTGTACACGATGACTAATGGACGATTGTGTAGTCATCGCATTCGCTACATGATATCTATACGACGATTGTGTAGCCATCGCGTACTCACGACCCACCATCCACTTACATTTTCTTCATTCCTTCCCCTCAATACTTTTCTTATACAAAACATCAAATCAAATGTCAATTTATTCTTTTTCAATACTCAACATCCATATTTATTTATATTTAAATAAATATATAAAATTAAATATATTACATGTATAGTGTGCATAATGACTACACGTGCAGCCATCGTGTACCCATAACCCACCATCCACTTACTTTTCTTCATTCTTTCCCCCAATACTTTTCTTACATAACATCAAATCAAAGGTCAAGTCATTCTTTTTCAACACTCAACCTTCATATTTATATATAGTGTACACGACGATCGTGTACTCATTGCCTTTTTGAATATGTCTATAAAGTAGTGTGTAATAACTATTTATTTATATTTAGTTATTTCTCAGGTATTTGTATTACTAATTTTTTTATGACTAAATTGAAAGTTTTATTTTAAATTAAAGCGTGCTTATAAAATACTCAAGTCATGTAACTATTGTCAACGAAAGAAGAGTGAAGACAGAAGCCTCTTCAGGCAAACTCTTCTGAAATAGTTCAGAACGATATTCACGGTATTATAATCGACTAAGAAATCGAATCCGATTACGACTATTAGATTGAACCGTTGGATCTCATTCTCGGGGCATAAAAGTGGAGACTCAAATGGTTAACTTAGACATGTTATGAACATATTGACTAAACCGTTAACAAATTAGTTTAGAGCCCAAAACTGTTTACCTATCTCTAAATCTAATTGTTACACATTAAGGGTATTTCTGTAATTATTTTAATCCTGAGGTGAATATGTAACTTGACTTGGTTAGTTGCAATCTTTTATATGTCAAATGAATGAGTTCGAATTGGCGGGCAATAACTCAACTGTTGAGTTAGGATTGTAATTTAATTAAATTTAAGCTGCATAATTCACATATATGAAAATTTGTGGTTGGATTGCAAAAGCAACATTATCACCTTATGATTTATTGATGTGTGTGTGAATAAATTAACTTGGTCAAGTATTTGATGAAATGAGTCATTGAATAAGACTTATGAATTGTACGAGTCAATTCACTATAATGTCTTTTTTATTCACTGTCAATAAATGAGTTAAGGAAATAATAACAAGAGGGGTAAATGATAATTTTATATTTCACTCTTGTTACTGATATTCACGATGGATATTATGTTAAAATATTTTGTGGAACGTGAATAGAAAATGTAGCGCGCATGAATCGAAAGTTGATTTGGCATCGAACCTATAGTGGAGTCGTACAATGTCAAGATTAAATAGGTCGGGAATTTATGGAGATAAATTCTCCGGGTATTAGAATCTTAATATTTATTCATGTGGGTCCATTCGATTTCAGAAATAGCTCAGAGAACATGAATTGAAAAATGAACTAAGTTGAACCAAAATGTGTTTTGGTGCCAAGGCATATTTTCTACATTTATATGTGATAGGTGATGCCACTTAAGTTAGTTAAGTGTAATTGTTGTATTAAATTAATTATTAATTATTTTTTTTAATTATTATATAATTAGTTAAATAAAATAAATTAATTAATTAGTCGATAATGATCATTTATATTCATCAATTGGATTGATAAATTTCGATACAACTAAAATTCTAGGAGATCATGTGATTTTTGGCAATAATAGATAACTAGGGGAATTTTCAAAAAAATTATAATATATGGGTATATTTATAAATACTGAAAATTATATTTTGATAAATATCTAATAACAATTTGATTGCAAAGAGATAATGAGTATTAGATAAAGTTGTTGTTATCAACACAAAGAGAAAAATGTATTCTCCTCTCATTACTGTTGCCGCCAAAATTAATGTGAAGAAGGGAAGATTTAATTTTTTATTTTTAATCATTTTGAGAGCCCACACTCAAATTCCTATATAAAAAGTTTCTGAGATATATTTATGAAATTAACGGGTGTTTGTTGGTGGACTAATTCAGAAATTGTTAGTGGCAAATCAAGTTCGTGATTTTGATCTTAAAGCTTGAAGAACGCTCGAGGGAGTTCCATCAGTTCAGATATTCTCCGATACATAATAAATATGAAAAATTGTTTTCCCTTAATCTATTCGTTTTAATATCGTATATACATGATCAAATCAAAATTGGTTTTAAATTATTTAATATGATTAAATAAGTTAAATGAAAAAATTGATATTCCGTCCACAAACCGTTCATGGTTCAAATCTAATTTTTTTTAATTTTAAAACTGATCGATACTAGTAATTGGTATCAGAGCGAAGGTTTAAGATTATGCATATAGATAATTAAAATGAACGTATTGTTAATTTTATGGATATTGGCATATGTTTGTAAGGTAGATTCAAAATTATTTTGAATATATTTTGTGATTGGATTCTGAACTATTGGCTCTAGGCGTTTTTGATTTAGAATTGATGTTAGCCGAACTTGAGATATAGGAATTTATGTAATTTAATTATTGCAATTGTTGTAAATTTTAAATTCGTTGTAAATTCATCGTCACCTCGAAATCGTCACCAAAAATCGCTCGAAACCGCTGTCAAGAAATCACCGCACAGCCACCGAGAAGACTCTAGAGCTACTGTTCATGCCAATACGGTTCGTGCATGGCTGTTCACCGGCGGTACTGTTCATCACTGGCCGCCGATCGTCACCGCTCGCTTTACTGCCATGTGTTCTCTTGAACGGTAGAGTCCTAATCAGATTAGGAAACTTACAAGTTTTGGAAACTCATGGTTTTAGGAAACTAGAGTTTCTGAAATTCAAATTTTGAAATATGATTTCAAAATCAATTTTAGTCCCTTATTTAATTTTAATTTCATTTGGTAAATTTATCAACAGCTGTATAATTGTAATTTTTTTACATTGTTATTAAAAAAATCAATTTACTAATTACTTGGTAATTTGTTTATCAAAGTAAAAATATATTGGAAAATTAAAACTTTTCAATTGAAAATTATTTTTGTAAAGTGTTACAAAATGGTGGGACAACATGGAGATGAATGAGCAAATTGCAGACGCAATGAAGATGAGTTCATAAATTAATTTGTGATTTATTTATTATTCATTTATGAGTTGTAATTAGAAATGAGACAATAGAGAAGTTAAATTTAAATGTATGATTTAATTTTAATCACGCATCATCATATAACATGTTATACAGATTAGGGATATGCCAATATCGAATTACCATGTAGCATGTGCATGCATCATTGTAGATTAATGGATAATGGTTATTATTTAATTACAATGCAAAATTTATAATGGTTATGATTATAAATTGAGATTTAAAATTAATATAGGATTTATAAATTTCATCATGTTTTTCAAATTAACAAAACTTATGTTTTATGAAAAACAACCAAAATCTAATTTTTTTCAAAACATAAGTGGGAAGGTCGTTTACGTTGAAACGTTCTCAAGGTCTCCAACGTAAACTTGATCGTGCCACGAGGAAAGGTTTGAACTACCCATAGCGGTCCTATCTTGAATGTGAGGAACTTCGGAATCGTGTAGCTTTGAGTCATCGAGTTGCTTCAGAAGCTAAGACTTCTAAAGGAAGTGGTGGGGTAGGGTTGTCCCATAGATAGACTATTAGTCTCCATAGCAACCTTTAAGAGTCGATGCGTTGGTTAAACACTTAGATTGAGCAGATTGAGCCACATTAGAATCCCCCTATAGGGGCTAGTCAATGGGGCCAAGGTGAGAAAAATCATTAGTGATTGGTTAAGTTAGATGTGGAGACATTTGACCGTTAACCAAACGAGGGAGTCTCGATGCGATAGGAGATAGTTTGGACTTCATCCCACAATGAGACAAGCTATCATTTTTATCGTAATGTCATGGAATAATTTTTTGTAAATATTTAGTAGTTGCATCATGCATCATACGTTCCTAAACAATTGAGCATTTATGTGCACCGCTTTATTTATTCTTTTAAGTAATCATGTTAATATCTCATCTCTCAACTATTCTTAACGCAAACAAATTCAACAGTGAAAATTATGTGGATTGGAAACAAAATCTTGATATCGTAGTGCTCACTACCCCTTGTCCTCTTGACCCTATTGTTGAATCGACTCAAGATGAAAATGATGCTTATGCTTCTTGACCGCGTTCTGATGAGATGGCAAGATATTACATCTTGGCATCTACGAGTAATGTGTTGCAACATCAACATCAGAATTTTGAGACCGTTGATATGATGTTCGGGGATCAAGGTCGTCAAGCCAGAAAGATAGATGTGCGTTACTTCATGTACTGCAGGATGGAACCTGGAACTCCCTTCAGAAAATATATGATGTAGATCATAAGTTATCTGAACGAGATGGAGATCATGGATGCTAAGGTCGATGGTGAGACTCAAGTGGATATGATTCTAGAGACTTTGCCTAGTACCTTTGAGAATTTCAAGCTTAATTATTCGATGAATAAGCTGAACTACTTACTTCCTGAGCTCATGAAGGAGCTACAAGCTGCTGAAACCCTATTTCTAAAGGGAAAGAGGAAATCTGGAGAGGCTAACTTTATTGAAAGTAGACATTTCACCTCTAGCTCTAAGAAGAAATAGAAAACGGGTCCAAGGAAAGTGAAGAAGCAGAAGCCGAGAGCTACCAAAGGCAAAAGCATCACGAGAGTAGACAAGTGCCATCACTGTGAAACTGCTGGTCATTGGAATGCAACTGCCCAGAGTATCTTAAAGTGTTGAGATCTAAAGGTATAGTAATGGTTACTGAGGCCTGTTATGCAGCTGACTCTACTTTTTCTTGGATTGTAGACTCTACAGCTACTAAACACATCTGTTGCTCCCTACATGGGTTCAGGAAAATCAGAAGGCTCGACGAGGGCGAGTTTAGCTTCCACTGGGGGATTGAAGCGCTAGTATCGGTCGCATCAGTGAGAAATTTTAAATTATGTTTTGAGAAATATTTTATTATTTTGCATGATGTTTATTATGTCTTGAGTTTTGAGAAGAATTTGATTTCTATTGGTACATTAATTGAGCAATGATATGATCTAAAATTCATTGATAAAGATATTGATATTTTTAGAAATGAATACTTAATTACTATCGCACGAATGATTAGTAAACTGTATCACGTAAAACCTGTAGTAACCATGATTTGAAACACTAGAGTGAATATCGATTCACATAGGGATAGTAAAATGTTAAAGTATGCCTTAAACAATCTAACCTATTTGTGTACTTACATCTTGGACATATTAGCCTAGACATGATTAAAAGACTTGTGAAGGATGGTCATTTGCAATCTTTAAGTGTAAGTTCACTACCCATATGTGAATCTTGTATAAAATGTAAAATAACCAAGAGACCTTTTTAATCAAAAGGTGAAAGAGCCATCCAATACATTGAACTCATACATAGTGATGTATGTGGGCCATTGAATATCCAAGCAAGATGAGGTTATGAATACTTCATAACCTTCACTGATGACTTCTCACATTTTGGTCATGTTTATCTAATGCATCAAAAGTCTGAAACTTTTGAAAAGTTCAAAGAACATAAGGTCTTAGTTGAAAAGCAATTAGAAAACAAATTAAAACACTACGATCTGATCGTGGTGGAGAGTACTTGCTAGGAAAGTTTAAGGATTTTCTTAAGGAAGAATGTATTCTTTCTCAGCTTACAGCATCTGGTACGTCACAGCAAAGTGGTGTGTTAGAGAGAAGGAATCGAACTTTGATGGATATGATTAGATCCATGATGATTTACTCATCCCTCCCAGATTCGTTTTGGGGATATGCCTTACTAATAATGACATATATTATGAACCAAGTTCCGTCAAAGATGGTCCCTGGTACACCATATGAAAGATGGTATGGACGAAAGTCATTCGATCACCATTTTAGTATATGGGGTTGCCCAACACATGTTCTAAGATCGAAGACATGCGAGTTGGTCAGTCGTTCAGAATTGTGCATGTTTATAGGATATCCTATGGGAATGAATGGGTATATCTTCTACAGTACGACTAACAAGAAAACATTCGTTAGCACGATTGCTCATTTCTTGAAGAAGGTTATATTAAAAGTGTACAACCGAGAAGCACAATTCTGCTAGATGAATTATTGAGTGGGAGAAACTGACTTCCAATCAGAAATTGTTTCTGATTCAATAATGGAAGAACCACGACAGGAGCTAAAGACTGTGGAGCCTCGACGTAGTGGGAGAGTTATGAGACAACCTGAAAGGTACATGTCCTATGGAGAAGCTTTGACAGTTGTCTCAGGCAAGGATCTAGATGAACAAATCTCTTACTCGGAGGCCATGGTTGGTTCTGAAGCAAACTTATGGTAGGAAGTCATGAACTTTGAGATACATGTGATGTACTCGTACGGAGTCTGGAAACCCATAAGATGCAAATGGATCCATAGGAAGAAAAGAGGTCCAGATGAAAATGTAAAGACGTTCAAAATTAGGCTAGTAGCCAAGGGATACACCCAAAACGAAGGTATAGACTACAAGGATACCTTCTCAGCGATAGCCATGCTTAAATCCATTCAAATATTTTTGTCCATTGTTGCTGCCCTTGATTATGAAATGTGAACACGAAGTTTGTGAACTGCGGAAGTCCATTTATGGACTTAAGCAAGCATCACCGTCGTGGAACATTATATTCGATGAAAGTGTTCAGAACTATGGTTTTTGAACAGTTGGTGGACGAACTCTGTATGTATAAGTTGTTACAAGAAGGGAAGATCATTTTTCTAGTCTTGTACATAGATGATACTCTACTCATTGGGAATGATGTAGGAAGATTGTCTGATGTCAAGTTTTTTGTTTGCAAAGTAATTTGACATGAAGGATCTTGAAAAATATATATTTGTCTTAGTTATTCAGATCTTTCGAGATCGGAAGAATAAACAATTGACACTTTCTCAAGCATCTTATATTGATAAGGTGTTAGATTGCTTCAGTATGCAAAACTTCAAGAAGGGATTTCTTCCCTTTAGACATGGAGCCAGCCTTTTCAAGGAGTAGTCTCTCAAGATTCCTCAAGAAGAGGAAGACAAGAGAATGATATCCTATGCCTCATCTGTAGTAAAGCTCATGTACGTGATGCTTTGTACAAGACCTAATATTTGCTATGTCGTGGGTGTAGTGAGTTATTTCTAATCTAATCCTGGAATCGAGCATTGAAATATCATCAAGCATATCCTTAAGTATCTTATGAGAACAAGGAATTACATGCTTATGTATTCGGGTAGTGACTTGAATATGACGGGGTATATAGATTCTGATTTTCAAGCTGATAAGGACTCTAGGAGGTCTACTTTAGGATTGATGTTCATCTTGAATGCTGGAGCAGTTGTATGGAGAAGTATCAAGAAATCTTGCATTACTGATTCTATCATGTAAGCTGGATATATGGAAGCTTGTAAAGTTGCAAAGGAGGCTGTATGGCTTAGAAATTTCTTGAAGACTCTGAAAGTTATTCCAGACCCTAACAAGCCCATGACACTTTATTGTGACAACAGTGGGGCTATAGGGAATTCTAAGGAACCTAGAAGCCATAAGAGTTCCAAACATAAAGAACGTAAGTATCACCTGATTAGAGAGATTATTCAGCGTGGAGACGTTGTGGTTACACATATTTTGACGGTCAACAACCTGGCAGATCTATTCACGTAGACTTTAAGCAATAAAGTTTTTTATGGTCATTTTGAGGGCTTGGGGATAAGAGATTGTACAAGTCTACTTTAGTCCAAGTGGGAGATTGTTGGAATATATCCATAAAGTAAAGTGTAATAACAATTTATTTGTATTTAGTTATTTCTCAAACATTTGTATTACACAATTTTTTATGAATAAATTGGAAGTTTTATTTTAAATTAAAGTGTGATTATAAATTACTCAAGTCCTAGAACTATTTTCAACGAAAGAAGAGTAAAGACAGAATCGTCTCCAGACGAACTCTTTTGTAATAATTCAAAACGATATTCTTAGTCTTAGGATCGACTGGACAACCGAATCCGATTACGACTATTAGGTTGAACCGTTGGATGTCAGTCTTGGAACATAAGAGTGGAGACTCAAACGGTTAACGTAGACATGTTATGAACATGATGAATAGACATGTAACAAATTAGTTTAGAGCAAAAAACTGTTTACGTAGCTCTAAATCTAATTGTCTCACCTTGAGGGTATTTTCATAATTACCTTAATCCTGAGGTGAATACGTAACTTGACTTGATTAGTTGCAATCTTTGATATGTTTAATGAGTGAGTTCGAATTGGCGGGCAATACATCGATTGTTGGGATTGTAATTTAATTAAGTATGAGTTGTATGATTCACAGATATGAATATTTATAGTTGGATTGTGAAAACAAAAATATCACCTTATACTTTATTGATGGGTGTGTCAATAAATTAACTTGGCCATATTATTCGATGAAATGAGTCATGGAATAAGACTTGTGAATTGTACGAGACAATTCACTATAATGTCTTTTTTATTCACAGTCAATAAATGAGTTAATGAAATACGAACAAGAGGACTAAAAAGTAATTTTACATTCCACTATTGTAACGATGGGTATTATGTTAAAATATTCTGTGAAATGGAGTTTATTTACACAATAGAAAATGTAGCGAGCATTAATCGAAAGTTGATTCGGCATTGAATCTATAGTGGAGTCGTACGATGTTAGGATTAAATAGGTCGGGAATTCACGGAGATAAATTTCACAAAGTATTTGAATCCTAAGATTTGTCCATGTGAGCCCATTCGGTCTCAGAAATAACTCAGAGAACAGGAATAGAAAAACGAACTAAGTTGGACCAAAATGTGTTTTGGTGCCAAGACATATTTCCTACACCTATATATGATAGGTGATGCACTTAAGGTAGTTAAGTGTAATTATTGGATTGAATTAAAATTATCAATTGGATTGATGAATATCCATATTACTAAAACTTTAAGAGATCATGTATTACTCAATTTTTTATGAATAAATTGGAAGTTTTATTTTAAATTAAAGTGTGATTATAAATTACTCAAGTCCTAGAACTATTTTCAACGAAAGAAGAGTAAAGACAGAATCGTCTCCAGACGAACTCTTTTGTAATAATTCAAAACGATATTCTTAGTCTTAGGATCGACTGGACAACCGAATCCGATTACGACTATTAGGTTGAACCGTTGGATGTCAGTCTTGGAACATAAGAGTGGAGACTCAAACGGTTAACGTAGACATGTTATGAACATGATGAATAGACATGTAACAAATTAGTTTAGAGCAAAAAACTGTTTACGTAGCTCTAAATCTAATTGTCTCACCTTGAGGGTATTTTCATAATTACCTTAATCCTGAGGTGAATACGTAACTTGACTTGATTAGTTGCAATCTTTGATATGTTTAATGAGTGAGTTCGAATTGGCGGGCAATACATCGATTGTTGGGATTGTAATTTAATTAAGTATAAGTTGTATGATTCACAGATATGGATATTTATAGGTGAATTGTGAAAACAAAAATGTCACCTTATACTTTATTGATGGGTGTGTGAATAAATTAACTTGGCCATATTATTCGATGAAATGAGTCATGGAATAAGACTTGTGAATTGTACGATACAATTCACTATAATGTCTTTTTTATTCACAGTCAATAATTGAGTTAATGAAATACTAACAAGAGGACTAAAAAAGTAATTTTACATTTCACTCTTGTAACGATGGATATTATGTTAAAATATTCTGTCAAATGGAGTTTATTTACACAATAGAAAATGTAACGAGCATTAATCGAAAGTTGATTCGGCATTGAATCTATAGTGGAGTCGTACGATGTTAGGATTAAATAGGTCGAGAATTCACGAAGATAAATTTCACCAAGTATTTGAATCCTAAGATTTGTCCATGTGAGTCCATTCAGTCTCAGAAATAACTCAGAGAACAGGAATAGAAAAATGAACTAAGTTGGACCAAAATGTGTTTTGGTGCCAAGACATATTTCCTACACCTATATATGATAGATGATGCACTTAAGGTAATTAAATGTAATTATTGTATTGAATTAAAATTATCAATTGGATTGATGAATATCCATACTACTAAAACTCTAAGAGATCATGTGATTTTCGGCAATAATAGATAACTAGGGGAATTTTCAAAATTTTTATAATATATTGGTACATTTGTAAATACCCAAAATTATTGTTTGATAAATATCTAATAGTAATTTGATTGCAAAGAGATAATGAGTATTATATACAGTTGTTGTTATCAACACAAAGAGAAAAACATTTTCCTCTCTCATTATTGTTGCCGCCAAAATTAATCTGAAGAATGGAAGATTTGATTTTTCTTCTTGAATCGTTTTGAGAACCCACACTCAAATTCCTACGTAAAATTCTTCTGAGATATATTTATGAAATTAACGGGTGGTTGTTGGTGAACTAATTCAGAAATCATTTGTGGAAGATCAAGTTCGTTATTTTGATCTTAAAGCTTGAAGAACACGAAGAATGCTCGAGGGAGTTCCACCAGTTCAGAAATTCTCCGATACATAGTAAAGGTGAAAAATTATTTTCGCTTAATCTATTCATTTTAATGTCGTATATGCGACATGAAGAAGAAGTCTAGTCGTAAAATCTTGTGAAGGAAGCTACGAGAGGCTCAGCAATCTCAAGTTATGTCAAAAGAAGCGATCAAAAACCTGTTTGACCAAAAGATGATGGAGATAAGGAATCTCGAGAGTACAGGAAAAACTGAACTTGAATCTCTTATCCGGACGCTGTTAGGCCCAGAAATCCTGGCAGCATCCGTACCTAAAAAATTTGTTGCACCCAGGTTTAAATGTTATGAAAGAAAGTCTGATCTCGTAGACCACCTTCGACGATTCAAATAAGACATAGCACTGTACCAACACGATGACAAGCTGATCATGAGCTTTGCTACCATATCCTCCATTTTCATAGAACAATACTCAACGTACCGTAGCGTCATGGATGACTCAGAACGCCTAATGACAATCTCTACCAAGGAAGGGGAATCACTGCGTGAATACACTCATCACTTAAAATATGAAATGGCCAAGGTCGAGAACTGCGACGACTGATTTTCCAGACTGGCCTTCTGACGAGGTCTGGACCCGGCGTCACTCTTTTTCGAGGACGTGTTCATAGTGAATCCCCTTTCTATGGTGGAGGTTTTCCAACGGGCACAGGCCCATATCTCCTTAGAGGAAGAGAAGGGGAGTATGTGAAGAATTGTTGAACAGAAAAAAGAATAATCCCGGAAGCGAGAAAGAAGTGTAAGACCTGATAGAAGAAAGCATGATAAAACATAGAGAACGGATGTGAGGAAAGTCCAACAAGACAGGAATACCCATCAGAGGTGAGATTTTGACAGAGTCCACCCAAGAGACAAGATCTACACACCGTTGACCATCCCAGTCAACCAAATACTGGAGACAATTAAAGACAAACCTTGGCTGAAAAGACCAGCCTTGTTCACCAAAGAACCTAGCTATAAAGATAAAGATAAATATTGCTCCTATCATAAGAGTAATTGGCATTACACGCGAGACTATTTTCAGCTCAAATACTATATCGAGTAGCTTATCAAAGAAGGATACCTTAGCCAATTTGTGAAAAAAGATGAAAGAAGACGCGAGACTGAGAAAGACAGTCAAGAAGAAGACATGATGGATAATGGAAAGTAGCCCTTCCACATCGTCAGCACAGTTATAACATTAACCGAACAAGAGGGTTTGACAATAAAGGAAAGAAAAATATACTACAAGCGGCCAACGTTAGAAAGACATAAGCAAAAGTCCTCAGACGGCAATGGGGATTCACCGCTAGTGTTCAACGACTCTGATCTGGAACATGATGGACACCCCAACAATGCCCTTTTATTGAAATATAAGTTGGTAATTCTTGTTGAGGATGGCCTTGGTGGACGATGGGAGTGCAGTAAACATCCTATACCGAGTGACCATGGAGAAAATATCCATGGGAGGTCAAAAGTTACAAGGGACTTCAAAGTCATTGATCGGTTTCAATGGAGCCATCAGCAACTCAGAATGAACTTTGACTCTCCCGGTGAATGCATATCCATTTAACCATATGACCGAGTTCATGGTGTTGGGAATAACTTCCCCGTACAATGCAATTCTGGAGAGAACCTGACTCTAAAAAATGAAGGTTGTACCCTCAACATTCTACCAAGTGTTGAAGTACCCGTCACCAGAGGGAGTGAAAACAATAAGGGGCGACCAGGGCGTGACTTGGATCTGTTCAGTGACCGCTTTAGAATCTGTTAAACAAGGCTATAGAAATGGTCGAAGGAAATAGACCCATGGATCTATAACAATCATAGGAAATGTGCAAAATGACCCGAGATATGTGGTGGGAGAAAAAATGAAATCCGCATGTCTAGAAGAAGGGATCCAGAAAGTAACCATCATTGACACTCGACTCAAGGAAAATGAGAAAAAGAAGTTGATAGAATTTCTAAGGGAAAACAGAGATATATTTACACTGGCGACACAAGAGATGTCTGGTATTCCAGAAGTGATCATATGCCATATAATAAACACGGATCCCACCATGAAACATGTGGAACAAAGGAAGAGAAACTTCACTCCTGAATGGAATCAAGCGATCAAAGATGATGTTGAGAAGCTCTTGGCAGCGGACTTTATTAGAGAAGTAAACTACCTCGAATGGCTAGCTAATGTAGTAATGGTACGAAAGAAGAACAGGAAGTGGAGGATCTGCGTCGACTTCACTGACTTAAACAAGGCATGCCCTAAGGATGAATACTCGCTGCCAAGGATATATCAAATGGTAGGCGCCACTTCGGGGCACAAACTTCTCAGTTTCATGGATGCTTACTCAGGTTACAATCAAGTGAAAATGTTCCAGCCCGATCAAGAAAAAACCTTTTTCATTACTGAGTACGACATTTATTGCTATAAAGCCATGCCCTTTGGTCTAAAGAACGCATGTGCAACCTATCAAAGGCTAGTGAACAAAGTCCTGCAAGCATATCAGAAAGAATATTGAAGTCTATGTCGATGATATGCTAGTCAAAAGTAAGAAACAGGAAGACCACATTCATGACCTTGAAGAAGCCTTCTCTATTCTAAGGTGAAATTCCATGAAGCTGAACCCGAAGAAGTGAACTTTTGGAGTGGCAGTGGGAAGATTCCTTGGACACCGAATTACATAATGGAGAATCATAGTAAACCCAGACCAGGTTCATCTCCAGATCAACACACAAATGCAAAACTTTCTTCAAAAGGTTATGAAAAAACTTCACAAACGACTGGAATGAAGACTACGAAGAAGCCTTTGCCAAAATTAAAGAGTACCTAATGGCTTCCCCCTTACTCTCCAAACCTACTATCGATGAACAACTTCTGTTATACGTAGCCGTCTCCGTGGGGGGCAGTTAGTGCAGTGCTCATCAAAGAAGAGAAAAGAAAATAGAAACATGTATACTTCATGAGCAAAATTCTTGTAGCGACGGAAATAAGAAATAAACAAATGGAGAAACTAGTACTCGCCAATATAACTGTGACACAGAAACTAAGACCTTATTTCCAAGCCCACAACATCAAGGTATTAACCGATTCTCCCATTAAATGCCTTTTACACTCGACGAAGGCAAGCAGAAGAATAGTAAATTGCTCAATTGAGCTAAGCCAGTATGACATCAGTTACAAGCCCCAAACTTCAATAAAAGGGCAGGCATTAGCATATTTTGTACCAGACTTCACATAAGGGAAAGTTAAACGGGAAACCCATCAAACGGGAAAATATGGAACTTGGAAACTCTTTGTTGATGGTGCTTCGAACAGTAGAGGAGCAAGAATATGGGTGGTGGTACAAACTCCCTTTAGAGAAATATTGGAACACTATCTCCTTCGAATTCAATGCGTCGAATAATGAAGCGGTGTATGAAGTGTTGATTGGAAGTGTATCCCTGTTGCAGGAATATTAGGTGACTAACGTTAAAATTTTATGTGATTCCTCTTTGATTGTGAAACAGGTCACGGAGAAATACATAGCAAAAGATGAACGGGTGATGAGTTATTTACAATGGGTAAATGATCTACTCAGCACGATAAAAGAATATGAAATCCAACAAATTCCAAGAATTAAGAACGGGCACACTGGCAAATCTGGGATCTTCATTATGCTTCCCCTATAAAAGGAACGTCTTCGTAGAAATTCTGAAGAAGCCAAGAACTTCACCCCCATGGAATAACGTGGCTAATGTAGAAGTTGAATGGAACCAAGTTGGTAAGACGACATAATCCGCCCACTGAAAGAAAAATTGCTTCCTAAAGACAAACTCATTACAAAAAAGGTTCAACAACAAGGTGCTATGTATACGATAACTAACAGGATATTATATAAGAAAATGTTTGTAGGACCGTACCTGAAATGTCGACGAGAAAAGGAGGCCCAATATGTGTTAGCGGAGATTCACGAGGGCGTATGTGGAAACCACACTAGGGGCAGATCACTAGCCCATAAAGTTATGAACGAAGGATACTACTGGCCCCGAATGCATCATGATTTCAAACAGTATACGAAAAGATGTGACAAATCTTAGCGCGCTCATAGCAAAGATGGCCCCAGGAGAACTCAAAACCGTGGCTAGTCCTTAGTCGTTCATGCAGTGGGCCCTGGACATTGTTGGGCCACTCCCCATGGCCCATACACAGAAGCGCTTTTATTGGTAGCAACGGATTATTTTACTAAGTCTATTGAGGCTGAAGCCTTTGAAAGAATCCGTGAGGAAGAAGTAAAAGAGTTCTTATGGAAAAACTTGGTGTGCAAGTACGGGATCCCCCATATATTAGTATCTGATAACGGACTCCAATTCACCGGGAGCTTAGTGAAAAAATTTATGAAGATGTGAAGATCACGAATAACTTCTTCACGCCTTACTACCCATTGGGGAACAAGCAAGCAAAAAGATCGAACTAGGTCATACTTGACAACCTGAAAAAATTGTTGGAGTCCGCTAAAGGGACATAAGTGGAAGAGTTACCCGCGGTCTTATGGGCATACAGAATGACCCCGAGAATTTGGAAGCCCTACCATAAGCTCCGACCTAAATGAACAACGAAACGGAGAACTGCTATGAAACAGTCTTAATGAACTAGAGGAGAAGGGAAGCTGCCCTCATCAAAATGGAACATTATAATCAGAAAATGACATCTTATTTACAGAAGAAGATAAGAAAATGGGAATTCCAAATAGGAGACCTGGTCCTCAAAAAAATCTTCCAAATGGAAGGGAAGCTCGGGCCGACCTGGGAGGGACCATACATCATCAACAAAATAAGAGGAAGTGGCTATTATCACTTGGAAACGTAAGATAGAACAAAATTGCAGAAGCCATGGAACGCAATTCATCTAACAAAAATATTGTGTAAAGAATGTAAGAAATCCATTATAATGAGACGTCTTTCTCGACGTTTTTTCCCGCAAGGGTTTTCCACGTAAAAATAATGGTGTCGATCTTCCCTCCTCAGTAAAATCACTACTAAAAAGGAATTAAGGGCATAAAAAGTCCTTGGGAGGGGTAGTTCATAAGTCTTACTTCCAGAAGAAACTAAGAACATAAAAAGTCATTGGAAGGGGCAGTTCATAAGTGCTACTCTCAGTAGAAACTAAGTGCATAAAAAGCTCTTGGGAGGGAAAGTTCATATTTCCTATTCCCAGAAGGAACTAAGGGCATGAAAAGTCCTAGGGAGAGGCAGTTCATAAGTCTTACTTCCAGAAAGAACTAAGAGCATAAAAAGTCATTGCTAAAGGTAGTTAATAAGTCATACTTTCAGAAAAACTAGGGGCATGAAAAACCCTTGAGCCCTACTCAAGAAATATAACTAAGGAAGGAAAAACCAAAGAAGCATGAGATTCCAACAGGCCTGCTTGCAATAAACGGGAAGGGAATCAACAAATTAAAAGCAAAAATGATCAAAACGGGTAAACATACTTTTGCCTAGGCATTTCTTGAAAGAACTTCCAAGTGTTTAAAGGACTCAATAGTTGATAAATTTACTTAACTGTCTAAAAAGATCAAAAGGGAAAAGTATCTTTTATTGCTTATGGAACTTCACTAAAGCAGTCAAGAAGACTAGAAAAAACTGATTGATAAACTTATACTAAGTTTTAAAGGAAATAACAAAGCATATTGAAGAAAATAGCCATTTCATTGAAAAATGAAAAATTACAAAATGATTCCAAGGAAAAAAAAAGTACAAGACAGTGAAAAAATATGAGAAAAAGGAAAACGTGCTAAGTCTCCGCGTCTCTAGGAGTAACATCAATAGCTGTTTCAGTAGTGGAAGCGAGAATCTCAGCCTCAGAATCAACAGGATTGTCAGGAAGGGGGACCAGTGACATACATGGAGATTTATCAGTCTTGGCATCGTGGTAACCCGCTGTATAAGCCATCTACTCATACTCATCAACCATAGCCTGGTAATCGGCCGCAAGACTAGTCTCCCGTTCACGGGACTTAGTCAAAACATCGTCGACCTCACCTAGCTTTGTCTCAACAACGGACAAGTTGCCCCGCTTATCTCAGATATCATCTCTGCTTCCCACAATGACCACTCAAGCTTCGAGTGTTTACACATAGCCACATCTAGCTCAGAAGTCCAACAGGCAATAACCCCTTGAAGATCAACCTCCACCTTCTTAAGATCTTCCCGTTCTGAGACAATGGCACCGTAAGCCTTGGCAATCTCCATTACCTTTCTCCTACAATCAGTTATCTCTTCCTCAACAGTGTGAATATCCTCGCGTATCCCATTGTGGTAAGTCACAGCCTGTTCAAAAGAGTTAATCAAAATTGGAAAGAAATTTACATAGAAAAAGTAAGGATGTAAAGAGGCAAAAATGAAAGTACCTGCATCAGAGAATGACTCAGGTTGATAACCTTGTCATGGATGGACATCTAGCGGAGTACAGGAGTTCTGCGTCAGACATAATCCCCTTCACGACCACGTGTGAAAAGCGAGGATCCTTCAAGAAGCTAACATCAATGGGAACCGTTGGAGCCGTGTGGAGTCGCCGCCACCTCCAAACACTCATCTCCTCAGACAGATGTGGGGAACCAAAGGAAGGGGAGATTGACTTCTTAGCAAGCGAGGGAGGAGGCACGACAGGCCTCTCCAAAATAGGGAAAACCCCATCAACGGGGGCAGGGAGATCAGGAACGAGAGGAGTAACATCCCTTAAAGTGACACCTGACGAGCTGGCATTCCCCATCTTTTAGTGCTTTCCCTCACTAGGTATCCCCCACAAATTACTTCTAAGATGCTTCGACACCTTAAGCTCGTTATACACAAAGTAGAAAATCATGTCATGTTCTTCTGCCTCCTTTTATGTAGTTTCCTGTTGAGCCTCACGATCTCTTTCTTCTTAAGCAAACCCCTCTTCTTCCCACTCTAAAACTTAAGATTTAGAAGGACTTGACCAGATTATTTGATGAAAAGCATGAACATGGATTGCAACGGGGATGGCCCGAGAGATTTCTGTTGCAAAAGATGAGAGGGCAACGGACTCAGCAACCGGAATGGTGCTGCCGTGACTTCGATCTCTTTAATTGGGTCAATGAGATCTCTCAAGCCCCGTTCTAGGAATTATAGGTGACGCGAAGTCGCGTGGCTACTTTTTTCGAAGCGAAAGACCTATTGTTCAGATTCTTGTCTACACAAAACAAAAAAATAGGTTAGTGTTTAGAAAAGAAAAATGCAACAATGAAACAACAAAGTTAAAATAATAAAAAAAGAAAGGGGAGCTCCGGCCACTTTCTAAACTCTCCCCTGATCCGGGGAACGATTCAGCGGTCGTTGCCACCCCAATTTCCACCAATAAGAAGAATACCCTCCTCCCAGCCTTACTCCCTACTGGGGAGGTCAGTGACTGGTCCTCCTCGTTTCTCACTCGCGCATGGAGCTAAGTAATAGGACAATTCATGCCTTTTCACTATTTACACGGGCAAATCTCATAAACACCTATATTTAAATTATGCCTCATATTGAGGGCTTCAATCCCTAAAAGAACCATGTAAGTACTATGGATATATTGGGAAGTGGCGAGGTTGAAGATTCTAAAAAATTCTTGAAAAATAGGAGAAAAATGAAGTTTTAAACCTAAGGCTCTGTACATCGAGGCTAGAGAAATTTGGTATGGGGGATTACACGGGAAATATTTAGGGATTCCTTCTCCAAAACCATAGACTACGTATGGCGGGAAGGCATCCCGATCAAGGGCACAAAAATGATTGAATTCATTCTTATTTCTAACTAGGGGAACAGTGACCTTAAATGGATTCTCCTCCATTGCTTCTAGGGAAAGAAATGTGAAATAGGCGGCGAGAAGAAAAGAAACAATGAAGACAAACGAAGATGAAGAAGGGAAACTTGCAGAAGGTAGAGATGAGCATGAAAAGAAAAAGTGAGGCAAACCACCGTGATATAAGCTACGGATGCCAAAATCAAGTTCAAAATGTTTAATGGATTTGAAAGTGAAAAGACACCAATTCTAAAAAGGGGAAGGGTAAACGACGAACGCATGGGAAGAGATGCAATGAAATGACTAAGCCGATCTACCTAAAATGAGCAAGCCAATGATAGCACGCAGCTAGAAAGAAGAAAAGTTAACAGACCATAAATACATATAATGCAAGAACTATAAATGAAACGACGCACATGGGGAACAGAAAATGAGACCCACATGCGCGGGTGTTACGACAAAATAAGGCGACAAAAAGACTAAATGGAATTTACGAGGAGCGTGTCAGCAACCCTAGAAATGAGGCAATGATAGATAAAAAAGATCTTGGATCGGTAAAAGTGAACCAAAGATAGCCACTCTCCCAAAACTGAAAGTGTACTAAGAGCATTCATTGCAGTTTGATGAGCATCACCGAAGAGCAATGTGGGGAAAATGAACAGGTAAAATATATTTGTTGCCACGTGGACAAGGGAGGCCTACTCAAGGCTCACAGAAAGTGGTAAAAAAGCATAAATGAGTTAGACTCTGAAGTCGCGAGACACCTCAAGAATGGGGATCATCACCTCAAGAACGTGATCATCACTTGAAGAACGGGGCCAGCACCTCAAGAACTGGGTTCATCACCTCAAGAACGGGGTCGTCACCACAAGATTGAGGCCAGCACCTCATGAACGGGAAGGAACATCAGAACGTAAAAGATTGACTAGTTAAACGGGAGCGAACGAAAGGGGTTCAAATCGGCAGTCAAGTGGTTGTGATTGATTGGGTTAGCTGAATGACCTGGATGAGACAGATTGGCAGGCTATCAAGTGGCTATAACTGATTGGCTCGAAGCTACAAGAAATCATCAAGTGACTGTGACTGATTGGAAGTTGAGCGAGACAGATGGGAAACGAGAAAGGGAAATAGGCTCATACCCAGCAAAGTGATCCCCACAAACGGGTGTAATCCCTAGACATAATGAATGCCTCTTTTTATATTGTTATTTTGATCAACTCATATAATGAGGGAAGCCTATATAAAGTCAATGTATTAAATGAAAAGTGGAGGACATGGAATACAACAAAAAATATAACTCAAAGCATTTACTTATTTCATTCTCTTGTTGTTAAACTCTCCTTCTCTCTTATTAATATTTATATAAAAAAATATCATTATAGAGACTTTTCCCTTTGATATTTGGTTAACAGAAAAACCAGGGCATAGCTGGTTTAATTTCGTTTATTAAACCCTCCATTTTGTTGTGATGATTTTTGTTGTCGGATTATGTTTCTGGTAATAGAATCAATGTATAAATGTTTGATTCTTTTTTTTCTCTACTCCTTTATCTCCTCTATCTCTACGAGTTAAAAACCGAAATGAAAAATCAAAACCTCGTATTCGTTGGAAGTAAAATTTTGAAAGTTCTTAGTTTTGGTACACAATTCTTCAGTCTTTTTCAAGATTAGATTAATGGTAGGCACGAAAGCAAGAGCAAGATCAAAAGGAACTAGAGAGGACCCTTTGATTTCTTTAGGAAAAATAGCAGAGCAATCTCAAGAAGTTTGAAACACTATCAAACAATGAAATTAACACGATCTTAATGGGTTTTAGCATTACTTTGATATGGCATCGCGAATCTAGTCGGACTAGACCAAACCAGAGTAAATTGAGTCCGCTATGAATGAGAGAGTGTCGTAGGGGCGGGTCTTGTACCGGGTAGACAGATTTGTGAATTCTGTCGACATTGTTGAAAATAAAAAGCAGAAAAAGAAAGGAGAAGAAGGAAAGGGGTTTTTCGCTTATGGGTTTTGGATTTCAGTATGGGGTTTGATTTTCACCCGCTTCTCTCTCACCAAAACAGAGTAGATATCAAAAGAGTGAACTGCAACTTCAAATGAGGCTTTTGTTGCAAAATAGAAGTGATTCTACTTCCGTTCATGAAGAGACTGAAGTGGGTTTGGCTTCTTGGGTTTTTGGTTTTTGCTACTTTTCCTACCCATAGCAGTAAAACAACCAAGAACCAGAAAGAAAAAAGTTCAAAATCTATGTGAGGAAGACACCAAAACGTAGATGGAAATCCTGCTTCTGGGGTTTATGGGCTTGGATTTCTCTATTCTCTCTCCAGAAAGCTGAAGAGAGAGAGAGGAAAGTAAAACAGTAAGAAAAGTTAAAAACTAAATGATTTTTTGTAAGACTCGACCCCTAGCATTTTCTTTTTACATAATTCAACTCTAAACTTATTTTATGCAGTCTCGGACCCCTGACCCCTGACCCATCACTTCTCTAAAATCAGGTGATAAAGTTATCAAACAACCCCTACACAAATATCAATCGACGGCTAAAAAAAGTAAATCATGACAGTTACTCGAAAAGCAACCCCTACACGAAACTCACTTGTTCGTGTACCTCCCCACGATTTCAAACTGTCTTCTTGCATTTTCTCCCTTATAGTTACGCTCTCTCTCTCTCATTCAAAGTCTTTGTTCTCGTCTCGTTCGAAGTCGAAGCATCTCTCACCATTTCAAACAATGTACTTTTTATGGATTTCTCTGGTTCTCATTATATTTTTTCTAGGTTTATGTTGTGTTTTTTTTGGGTTTATGTTTAGTTTTCTCTGTTTGTATATCTGGCTTTCAGAGGTATTTTTCTGGGTTTTTTGTGTTTTCATTGCAAGTTTATATTTCTGGGATATTGGTAGTCTCTAGAGGTTTTCTCTAAGTTTTTTCTGGTTTATGTGTTTTCTTCCCCTTATGTCGTCTTCGAAGACATCCCCTAGTCATCTTGTAGACTACATGATTCGTTATATGACGCTAGTGTAGTCTCCGTGTAGTGTACAGGAAGTGTAAACGACGGCCGTGTAGTCCTCCTGTAAACTACACGCTGGTCATGTAGCGTACTGTGTACTGTACATGAGGACTACACAATGTCTTTGGAGATAGTGTAGTCATTCTGTACACTACACGACCAGCGTGTAGACATTGTGTAGTTTATAGGAGGAGTACACGTCGACCGTGTACTCCTCATTTCACTACACGATGATTACACACCAGTAGTGTACACCATCGTGTAGTGAAATGAGGACTACACGATCAACGTGTACCCCTCATGTAAACTACACGAGGGGTACACGAGACTCGTGCATCCCTCGTGTAAACTAAATGATGAGTACACGAGGCTCGTGTACCCCTCGTGTAAACTAAATGATGAGTACACGAGGCTCGTGTACCCCTCGTGTAAACTACACGATGTGTACACGTGTCCCTGTGTACTCCTCGTGTAAACTACACGATGTGTACACGTGTCCCTGTGTACTCCTCATGTAAACTACACGATGGGGTCACGAGGCTCGTGTACCTACCGTGTAGTTTATATGAGGGGTACACGTCGATCATGTAGTCCTCATTTGATTGATGAGGACTACACACTGGTCATGTTAACCATCGTGTAATGAAATGAGGACTACACGGTTGACGTTTACCCTTATTGTAAACTACACGAGGGGTACACGAGCCTCGTGTAGTTCCTCAATATCATCGTGTACAATTTAATTCTTTGATCTTACGTCTTCCTTCAAATTTTTACTGGTTATTATGGCTTCATTATCCATTGTTTCGGCTACATTGCGTTACGTACATGTTGTAACTACAATGTCAAAGGCAAGAACAAATGCTAAGTGAAACATGTATGTGGTAGATGGCATCAAGGTGAAGATGACAACTCATTAACTCTCCTTATTTAGGGAGACTTGCTTCGACCATCTACTTGATCTCCCAACCCTGAAGTTTTCAGTGACTACCTTCCACCAGGTGTTGGCCAGGGAGGTCGAGTATGTGGATGACACTGCTTTTGAAGAGGAGATCTATTCTCTTATCAATGAGGAGCCACTATACTTTTCAAAGAAGGAATTCACGCTAATGATCAGTCTGAAGTTTGGTGAAGCACGGGAAGAGAAGAAGATCCGCTACCCAAATAGACTGGATGAATTATACTTTCCCGAAACTAGTGGAGGTATAAGCATGGATGAGTTTGAGCAGAAATTCTAGAGCAGCACCTACAAGTCAGATGCTGATGCTGTCAAGATGGCTCTGGTCTATATGCTTGAGCATTTCTTTTTTGGGAAGGAGAACCGAACCATGATTGACAATACATGGTTGGTGTTGGTCGACGACCTTGAAGTTTTCAACAATTATCTATGGGGAGAGCTTTCTTTCTCCAAACCATGAAATCATTGTTGGTCGTGAAGGATATCAAAACTATCTTTGGTGATCATCATGCCAAAAAGAAGAAGAAAACAAAGAAACAACTGAAATCACCCTCTAAAGTTCATGGATATTCACTGAAGCGGATGTCCTTTTGCGTTTCAGGTAATTTTTTTTAATTCAATATAGTGATGTAGGCTTCCTGCAAATACTAAATTATTGAGTACTAAATTACTCTTTTAATTGTTGAATGCTGAATTACTCTCTTTGTTTAAACAAGCATGAGTATTTGAAACTATCCCTTTGGTGGGTAGTCCGTATGGTAACCAGGTTTCTAATAGGATACCATGGATTCTCAAGTGGGCTCCAACAATGATTGATCTTGTTGAGAGTTTACAAAAAGAAAATTTTTTCAAAGGAAAAAGTAAGTTCCTCTCTTGACCCCTTATATAAATCGTAAGTTACAGTAACTTCTCCTATTTGCACGGCCTTTATATTAATTTATATCACTTGATTTTTCAGTTGGAAGTTCTTCCCTTGGTTCTTTTGGAGGAAGAAGAAAAAACAAGCTACTGGAGGTCAGTGGCCACAGAAAAAGTATGTTTAAATCATTTTGCACCATTCAAATTCTTTTTCATCGACCTCGTGTAGTGATCACGTAGGCTACACGATGGGTACACCGAGCTCATGTAACCATCGTGTAATAAACCTGAAGATTACATGAAGTCAATACCGGATGGCTACACTATATGATGGTTACAGGAAGACATTGTGCTAATCGTGTAGCCTACACGATGGGTACACTGACTTCGTGTAACCATTCAGTACTGACTTCATCAAGACTTCAGGTACCCCACACGATGGCTACATGAGGTCAGTGTAACCACCGTTTAGTGTACCTAAAGACTTTCATGAAGTCAGTATCGAATGGTTACACTATGTGATGGTTACAGTGACCTCCTGTGACCCTCGTGTACTCATTTATTAACTGTTTCAGTGTAACCTATTTTTTAGACGACATCTTGGTTAGCCTTAACATGGACAAAATGATAAATTGTGGAGAGAGAGATAGTAGAAAATGGCTTGTGGAGAGAGAGTAGAAGAGGCACAATGGGGGGGATTGGGCCAGGAATTTGTTTGAGTGGCATGGACAAAAAGATAAATTCAATGGACAAGAAGCTTATGCCCATGCAATCAGACCTTTCCTATGCCATTTCCCAAATCAAGATGTTGACAAATCATCTGCTTTCATCACGACCTGATGATAATCATTTCTCCTTCGATGCCTGGTTCAAATCACCAAAGGCTAGGTAAGTTTGAAATTAGCTTTGTGTTAAATTATTCTTCTAAAACAATGGTTACACTGTGTCTGTGTAGCCATCATGTAGACTATCTGTGTAGCCATCATGTAGACTACACGATAACTACACTGAAAGAGTGTAGCCATCATGTAGTATGCAGAATGACTATACAGACATCGTGTAGTCATCACCTCTTCTTTGTTTCTGTTTGTTGATGGTTACACGATGGTTACACTGACATCGTGTAGTCATCACGTAGTGTACAAGATGGCTACACGGACATCGTGTAGTCATTACCTCTTCTTTGTTTCTATTTTTTTATGGTCTACATGATGGTTACACTAACATCGTGTAGTCTACATGATAGTTACATGAACATCGTGTAGTCATCACCTCTTTTGCTGAGGTTCTGTTTGTTGAGGGTTACACGATGACTACACTAACCTCATTTATTCATCGTGTAGTCATAATATGTCTAATTTTTCTTATCTCCTTTTTTTTTTGTAATTACGTTGTACATGAAAAAGAAAATAAATGTTAGGTACTGCGTCAGTGACTTTTCCTGGTTCAAAACATGTGTAGTCTGCATGATGGTTAGATTGACATTGTGTAGTCATCCTTTTTTATCAATTCTTATTTCTTGAAGGTTACATGATGAGAACGCGGACATCATGTAGTCATCACCTTTCTCATATCTTCCATTTCTTATTTTTTATCTGTAGTTACATTATACAGGAAAGAGAAAGTAAACGTTGGGTACTACGTCAGTAACTATGCCTGGTTCAAAAAACTTATATTTGCACCGTACCACTGGCTTGAGTCTGATGTAAGTAGTTATATACGAATTTTATGTGAATGTGGCATTTAAAATAAATATGCCTATCTTATGTAATATTTGTTTCATTGCAGCATATAGATGCATTCTTAGAGTTGATTAGGAGGAATTTGCAGCATTACAACCCCCATATCAGGAGTCACCGTTGGTGATTTGCATCTGGAAGTAAGTTAAAAGATTTTATATAGTCTACACGATACTTTCACGGGCAGCGTGTAGACTTCATGTAGTCTACATGAGGCCTTCACGGGTAGCGTATAGGACTTCATGTAGTCTACACAAGGCCTTCACGGTTAGTGTGTAGACTGCATGTAGTCTTAAAACTTTGAGTTACAATGTTTCCTTTGATATTATAGGGAAACCTTACCGGCTGTGTGGAGGATTTTGAGGATAATCCAAAGGCCTGGAATGTTGATGTTGAAGATCATCTCCGGTTCCAAATCCTTGGCTTACATACAAACTTTGGAAGGGATTGGGAACAGCCTGATAGGGTATGTTTTTTACTTATAAGGTAGTAAAGATTATGTTTTTCTGCCAATCATGAATATTTATGCAAATATGTACAAGTTATATTCCCCATGAACGTGGATAACAGTCATTGGCTCACTGTGGAGTTAGACTTGAATGGACTGTGTGTAAACATTTATAATTCCATGGACAATATGCTTCAAAGTTCTAAGTATCCACAACTTATGAAGCCATTTACAAAGATTGTCTCACGTTTGCTGCAAATCATGAATATTTATGAAAAAATAACGTGGGTTCAACCTAAAGATTTATGGGAATATAAACCAATGGGCTGTCATCAACAATCGAATGAGTAAGTGAAATATATATATANTTGATTTCAAAGAAATCATTGAAAAAAGAATGTCACATTTCTGCAAGCGCATTGCAATTGAATTATTTTCACAGGGCAAAATCGAACCGCTGTAATATATTTATGTTTCAATTGGATATGTAAATTTTTTATACTTATTTATTGGTTATTTTTCACCTATATCTTTTAATGCTCAATTTTTTGTTGTTGAATGCATAGTTTGATTAAGCTTCTTGTAGACGACACGACGGTTACACAAAGCCAGTGTGCCCATCGTGTACTATTCCTGAAGATGTTTTATGAAGTCAATAGAGAATTTATACACTACGCGATGGTTACACGAAGTCAGTGTACTCATTGTGTAGGCTACATGAAACCAACACCCATCATGTGGTATTCCTGATGAAGGCAATAACGAATTAAAATACTACGCGATGGGTACATGAAGTCAGTGTACCCATCGTGTAGACTACACGATGGTCACACGACGCCACTGTACCCATCATGTAGTTTTCCTGAAAACTTTTTATGAATGCAGTAGCGAATTGTTACACTACACGATGGGTACACGAAGTCAGTGTACCCATTGTGTACACTACAAATACAAGGGTAAAAAATTAATATATAAACAAATACAAGGGTAAAAAAATAATATTTCAAGTGGATTGATCATTCCGTTGAGAGAGGGGAATTGAATTTTTACACGTATGTAGGTTGTGGCCTATTTGCCCACAACATCCATATTTTTTTCTTACAACTATCTCACTTCTAGATGAAATTCTAACCGTCCTAGGTCTTCCACTTTGTCATCTTGTTATAGGTGGCAATACCACCTTCTCTTGAACGTCCTGGCTGATGACTCAATTCGCTCTATCTCCAATAGGATGTATGGTTTTCGCATACGCATTAATTAAAGCCTCAATTTTATAGTACGTCGAACACATAGTGTATGTGGAAATATTACGCCGTCGACATGCCACCAACGCATGCTTACATGGAATTTGCTCAAGATCAAATTCTCGGCACGTACATGTCCTAAGATTCAAGTTCACCACTGCTTCCCTACCCTCACACGCGACACGAAACTCGTGGATGTCAGAAGGAAACAATGATAATGTTCACGATGCAAGATGCTTCTTATGCAGCTCTATCTCAACCGAATCTGTCATATTCAAGGTGACTTGGCAGGCGGTTGTTCATCATTCATATAACCACTGTTTAACATGTCACAGAAATGTTCTACAAGGCTTGTTATTGGCAATTTTCTAGCATTTTTTAAAATCTCATTCAAACATTCTGCAATATTTGTGGTCATTATATTGTACCGCCTTTCATCAAAACACAAACAAGCTTATCTCTCAACTCCCCCATCCGACACATATTATGAGATATCTAAATATGCGTACGTAAAATGGGTCATCAATCGATCAAATTCTGATCGGCGGTATTCCTTTACGGCTTTCAAAAACAACGTTTACACATCTTCCTTTTTATAAATTGGTTTTATATTTTGGCTTATGTGGTAGATGCAAGCTCCATGAAGCGCATTGGGAAAAACTATCGCTATTGTATTCAGTATACTAGTATGCCTATCAGATATAAACACCAAGTCTACGGGATCACCGATTATACCATGAAGTTTACGGAAGAACCATTCTCATGCATCATTATTTTCTGAATCTCCAATACCGAATGCAATGCGATAGAATTAGTTGTTTCCATCCTTTGTTATTGCAACAAATAATACACCTTTGTATTTTGCTTTCAAGACGGTTGCATCAACAACAATGACATGTCGTATACAGCTAGAGAATCCACGAATAAAGGGTCTAAGAGCCATAAAAATATTTAAATGATCTTGCTCATCAGTCTCTATGTATGTTACTGTCTCTGTAAAATATTCAATAATGTTGTGGTAAAATCAACAAAGAAAATACTCTACACGATGGGTACACGAGGGTCGTGTAGTCATTGTGTATCGTACATGATGGTTACACGAAGTTAGTGTACCCATCGTATAAATGACACGAGGACTACATGACCCTCGTGTATCCACCGTGTAGTGTTCATAAATATATATGAAGTTAGAACATGATGGGTACACTACACGATGGTTACATGAAGTCAGTGTACCCATCATGTATTGTACATAAATAATAGATGAAATCATAACATGATGGGTACACTACATGATTGTTACATGAAATGAATGTACCCATCGTGTACTGTACGCGATAACTACACTCACTTCGTGTACCCATCGTGTAGTGTACATAAATAATAGATGAAGTCAGAACATGATGGGTACACTACACGATGGTTATACGAAGTCAGTGTACCCATCGTGTAGTGTACACGCTGGCTACACTGAGTTCGTGTACCCATCGTGTAGTGTACATAAATAATAGATGAAGTTAGAACATGATGGGTACACTACATGATGGTTACATGAAGTCAGTGTACCTATCGTGTTGTGAACACGATGGCTACACGATGTTCGTGTGCTCATCTTGTAACCTACATTATAGTTACACTATGAGCGTGTACACTTCGTGTAGACCCTATGATGATAAAAAAAATACTTGGATTTTTCAGTTCTAACATGTGACAGTATGCTTAGAGCATCCTATAATTTTCTTTAGGAGACCCTCAAACTAATTTCAAGGCACACTCCCTAGCACTCCAAGCTTTACAGTAACCAATGTTAACATCAAGATCAAGCCAAGAATCTTCAATTATGTCCTTTGGCCTATATTCACGTCCAACACCCATGTATTTAGACCTTATTGTGTGACCAATGAATGTGGATGTGGCTTGATGGTGTTCATATCTCAGTACTTCAAAAGTGCATGTATGATTATTGATGAACTTTCTCATTTTGAAGTATGGACAGTTTTTGAGTTTCATAACCCTTAACCTCTATATGCATTGTTTATCGACGCCTATAAACACCAACAATGAGATATTTGACTTGAAGATCCAAAACTCAAAATTTCTACGTATGGTCATCATATGAAAAATTGTAACCAACTCGGATTTACCACTATACAATTCGTCCGTGCTTACTATGTCCAATACAAGCTGATTCAAATCACTTTGTTACTCACTGGACCTCGTACGTTGTTCATTCAAATGAGTCGGATAAGGTTCATTCAAATCAGCTCGTGATGGCAAAAGAGGAGTGGTCTCGGGTTCGGGACCATCATTCAAGTCTGGAATTGTTGTACGGCCATCTCCACAGATGGCTTCACATTCAAGTTGGCATGATCATACGCCTCCTGATCAAACTCATCATCATCGTCGTCATCGACATCCTCATCCTCGAATTCATCATTATCATCGCCAAGGTCATGACCAAAAACATCATCATGGCAGTACTTCCTCTCAAAATTATAATCACTTTCATGTAGAGGTTACTAAGATGTTGTGGTTTCAGGAACAGCTTTGATATAATCCAGTAGTTTTAGGAACCTGAGTTTGTTGTGATGTTGTGGTTTGAGGAACACAACTTTGAGATGGAATTTATTTTGGCTTGGTAGTTACGCACAATGGGTTCTAAGTGATTCATATGAGTTCTCGTTGACAAAGAACTGTAAATCTCTATCATTGAAGATTTCAGCAGCAGGGCGGGGGACATGAGTTCTATAAAGAAATTTGATGGAGATATCATACTTTGAGTAGTCTATTTGGAGTTCTTCATGCAATATGAAAATAAGCTCGTGTAAGTGAAATTGGTTGATATCCACAATAATTTGGTCTTTTCTCCATTAAAAGACCATGTTGAACCCTTTTTTACCCGATCTCCATCATGGATTATGAAAATTCTAACTTCAGACATTTCTGTAAGTACGTCAATAAGGGAAGTCAGTAGAATGAAATGGAATATTACAGGATGATCGTGTAAGCATCGTGTAGTATACACGAGGCCTACACAATAATCGTGTAAGTATTGTGTAGCGTACACGTTGTATACACGGTCTTCGTGTAGAGCTTATGTAGTATACACGAGGACTACACGTCCATCGTGTACACTATCGTGTAGTGTACAAGATGAGAACATGTTGATCGTTTAGTCCTCGGTACACTACACGATCATCATGTAGTGCTCGTGTACATGACACGATGCTCTTGTAGTGAACTGAGTGAGCACTACATGATGTTCTTGTAATGTGGTTGTGTAGTGTACACGATAACTACACGAACATTATGTAGTGCCATCGTGCAGTTTACACGACGACTACACGAACATTATGTAGTGCCATCGTGCAGTTTACACGACGACTACACGATATCATGTAGTCTTGTTGTAGTGTGCAAGATGGTACATGATGCTCTTGTAGTGCACAGTGAACTACACGAGAAGTCCAGATGCACTACATGATGATCGTGTAGATTAACGAGGTCCGTGTTCACTACGTGAAACATACATGAGAACTGTGTAGCACGCGTGTAGACCTCTAGTACACTACATGATCATCATGTAGCCTTCCTGTACACTACATGAACTTCCAACAACATTCTGAATGTTGTTGTTCGAACAAAAAAAGTGAAGATGAAGAAGACAATGAAACCCGTGAAACTTTAAACTTTCGAGAGAAAAAAATACAAAACATATACCTGCAAGGCTTCCTTAAAGATGAAGTAGATTTCCTTGAAGATGAAGAAGACGATGGAGGCTAATTGATTTTGCAGATGGAAGAAGAAGAAGAAGAAGAAGAAGAAGAAGAAGAAGAAGAAGAAGAATAAGGGAAAATGAAAAACGAAGAGAGAGAAATGAGGTTGCTTTGAGGTTGATGGAGTGGGTAGGGAAGTAGAGTGTTGAGAGAGTTTGGAGTTGACCATTGACATGACATCGTGTAAGAAGGGCAAGAGAGGAAAAAAGAAAAAGTGAAGTGAGGTGGCCCAGGGGTCAGAGGCTGCACAAAATAAGTTTGTGGTCTAATCTCGCAAAAAGGAAATGCTAGGAGTCTAGTCCTGCAAAAAACTCAAAACTAAAATTTATTTTACTTAATTTCTGTTAACAATCGTTAACAGAAGTTAATGGGAGTTTGGCATGTGCATGACACATATCTTTTATGGTTATTTTTAACAGAAATTATAACGGATGGGTATATTTAACAGTTTAATCAAAGTACAAGAGTATAAAAATATGAAATAAATGTAGGACTGTAATATAATTTTGATCAAAGTGCAGGAGTGTGTTTTGCATTTGAGCCATATAATTTTTTATTTTTCTTTAATCATGCATTAGAATGACCGATGGAAATTTAAGATTGTTATATTTAATATAAGAATAATTTTTTAGGTAAATTTAAGATTGTTATATTCAAGTGATATTAACGATGGTTTTACTTTTGGTAATTCTGGACTGCTTCTCTTTTTAAGGCAATTTAATTGTCTTCTCATAAGATAATTTAGATAACTAGCGAATTCGGATTGTTATCAACTTTTAATTTTGAACAAATAAGACATTCAATTACGAGTAACGTCGTCCTCAATTATACAGACTATGGTGGATAAGCAGTTTAGTTGTATTGAAAAAGTTTAGAGGCACCCCAAACATCTATTTACTAGGATTCCTGGCTTTATAGAAGGCGTGTAAGAAAATCCGATCAAACCGCGAAAACCGACTGAATCGCATCGGTTCAGGCAGTTTTGTCACATCCGACGGTTCGGTTCAGTTCCAGAAGTAAAAAAATATGATGGTTCAGCTCGGTGTTCGGTTTTTGTGAAAAAATCGCACTGAACCGCACTTCTATATAAGCCCATTTGCCCTAATTCCCCCATTCACTTCACGTAGTTTCTCCCTCTTTATCAGTTAGCCTCGTCTCTCTCTTTATCTCTGTTTCTTTCTCTCAATGTCTCTCACTTTCTCTATCTATCTCTGCGTGTTTTTAGGACCTAAATTTATCTTTTTTTTATGTATTCTCTGTTATTTCTGTAAATATTTTGTATTCTCAGTTGAAATGCAAATCTATCAAAGACTTAGCTGAGATTGATGTTGATTTTGTATGTATTGCTGATTTGGTTGAGATTAGTTACAAATTAGGTTGAAATTTGGTTGAAATTTGATGAATTTTTCTACTTTGCTTTTCATCTTACGTTTCGGTTCGATTTTTGAACATTGAGCGGTTCAGTTGTTAATTGTGTAAAATGGTACGTTCAGTTCGGTTCGGTAAAACCCCTTAAACCGAGTCGAACCGAACCGCTCACACCCCTATTTTATAGATTATTGTTTGGTTAGACAAAAGTATAACTTAATCCTAGACTTCAGACTTTTTTGTGAGGGGAGGGAGATTATATTGATTGGGGTTTAAACTCCAAATTTTTAAGGTTAAAAAGATTTAATTATGAATATTGGCTTACAAGCCCCGGTCTTAACATTAACAGTGGATCCTAACGGTTCTTAATTCTCTCATCATAAGCCCTGTTGACACCACCAACGGAGGCGGCAGAGCGTGATAGAAATGGCCTAGCTTCCCCGCCAAGGTTTTTGAACGAAAATTACATTACCTTCCAATTTATGATGCAGAAAACCGGCCTCAGTCTCAGAGATTTATCGCCTCACAAATTCCCTTCTTATTACAGACCCTAAGGTTTTTATTACGTTTCTCTTTCCCTTCGTTCCCAACGCCTCTCAGTTTATTTGAATTGGGAATCGATATCTGCTTCCCCTTCGTATCTCCTTTTCTGCTGACTCTCGTTGCCCAAGTTGTCAAACCATGGAAACGTAAATCCCATTAACATTCGAACATTCCCTTGTTACATTACCTGCTCCTAGTCTATGTAGCTGTTTCCGCAGGTAAATGTTAGTGTTTGTATATGTTAGACGAAATGTCTCAAAGTATAGACTATAAAGCTTTCAACTCCTTGTCCTTTTTTATTGTATGGAGAACTCCCATTTGAGTAGACTCTTCTCTTACGCATGTGTACTTATCCATGTTGACTGGAAAATTTTATAATACTTTTTAGAGTCTCTTCCTTTTTAACTGCCTTGTCATTTGTGTAATCATAATTGTACGCTGTCATTTGGGCTGTTTTTTATATGCTTGGTTTTGAGTTACTTAACATTCATTAGTGACTATTTCTTTTACCAAGAGTTTTGCACTTCATAAGCTATTATCTTATCTATAATTTGTGAAGACGTTGGCATGCAACAGTTGGCATTATATTTTTTAGTTGGAAATGGAATTTGTGCTTCTTCTCCTCAGTATTTTGACTGATGCCAAAAGTACGTTCTAGAACTAGGACAGAAGCGTTCAAATGGTGCTGTGGAATGAGCTTAATGCATCTACAGTTTCTTCTTTTTCGTGTTTAAACAGGTCAAATTCTTAAAGGATAACATTAAAAGCCTGACAAGAATAGTCCTTGCTAGATATTTGGATGTAAGTGTAGTGGTAACCAACATTGCAAAACGTTGAACTACCATAATGCAATTTGCAAATCAACATTTAAAGATTACCATTGTATCTTGGATTGTGAAGCCCGTTTTATATCTCAAGAAACTCTTGAACTTGCAATTCTGATGTGTTTTAGTACAAAATTTATTATTGAATTTTGGCATGATGTCTCTTTAGGATATTGCCCATGAAGAAATCGAGTCTTCATGTTCGTATCATTCAGTCTTATGGTAGTTATTACAACATCTTTCGGATCGGTAAATGCCAACTTCAAGCTGATCAGAGTTGCTGTCCAGTCGGTGAATCTCTTTCCCCCTCAACGGCAGTTGAACACGATCTTACATATCAGTACTGCAGATCTTTTGGCAAAATCACTTCTTCCACATCGACCATGTTTAATGCACAAAACAATATACTGAGACAACAAAGTCAATGGAACACTAAGCTCAGATCTTTATCAACACTAGCGGTAAAGATATTAGTCCAAGCTCGAGACCCAACCAATCTGAGTATGGATATACAGGTTGCAATGGATGAACTTAGATTAAATGATGCATGGAAGTTGTACCAACAGCACATGCTGATGGAAGGTTTCCCCAGAAAGTCTGTAGTAAATAAACTTCTGGTGAATTTTGCACAAAGTCTTGATGTTCAGTGGCTTGAGAAGGCTTATGAGTTGGTAGAGCAGGCTTTTGACGAAGGTAAGCAGAATTTGTTAGAGAAAGAACCACTAATTTATTTGTCATTGAGTCTTGCAAAATCTGGGTTACCAGTTCAAGCATCAACTCTTCTGAGGAAGTTGGTCAAAATGGAAGAGTTCCCCCATGTTGCTGCTTGGTCTGCAATCTTGGCCCACATGTCACAAACTGCTCCTGGGGCTTACCTTGCTACTGAGTTGATTCTTGAGATAGGTTACTTGTTTCAAAATAATAGAGTGGACCCTCGTAAAAGGAGTAATGCGCCTTTGTTGGCTTTGAAGCCTAACACTACTGCTTTCAGCATTGCTTTGGCTGGATGTGTCTTGTTCGAAACTACTAGGATTGCAGAAGAGCTTCTTGACATGATGCCTAGAATTGGTGTCAAAGCCGATACAAAATTATTGATGTTAATCGTTTATATATTTGAGAGAAATGGACGCAGAGAAGAACTAAAGAAACTTCAGAGACACATAGATGAAGCCCACAATTTAAATGACATTCAGTTTCGTCAGTTCTATAGTTGCTTACTTACGTGTCACCTTAAATTGGGGGACTTGGAGGCTGCATCCAACATGGTTTTGGATATGCTTGGGAAAGCAAAAGAAGCAAAAAATTCCCTTGCCTCAGCTAAATTAGTCTACCAAGCTGTTGGAAATGAAAACATATCATCTCCTCCCCCTTCTGGGCAAAAAATGAGCTATAGAGAATCAGATAGTTTAGGGAATAAGATGCTAACTAGGAATTCCATTGTAACTTATGAAGAATTCTTCAGGGATCATAAGTTTTCAAAACTTGATGCTGAAGCGAATGAAATTCTTGATACCATGTTAGCTAAGTTGCAGATGCAAGTTGAGTTGGTTACAACTGAACGTGGTATTCTCCAACCGACAGAGAGAATCTTTGTGAAATTAGTTAAGGCTTTTTTAGAAGCTGGAAAGATCAAGGATTTGGCCAAGTTTCTTATCAAGGCACAAAACGAAGATTGCCCAGTTTCCAATGACAATTCACCATTGGTTCATGTCATTAATTCATGTATTTCACTTGGATGGTTAGATCAGGCGCATGACCTTCTTGATGAGATGCACTTGGCTGGGGTTAGAACTGGTTCTTCTGTATATGCATCTCTCCTGAAAGCTTATTGTGAAGTCAACCGAGTAGGAGAGGTCACATCACTTATGCGAGATGCTCGAAAGGCTGGTATACAGCTTGATTCTAGCTGTTATGAGGCATTGATAAAATCCAAGGTGCTCCAAGATGATAATCAAGGAGCTCTCCGCCTATTTCAAGAAATGAAAGAAGCTAAAATTCCAAAAGCTGGTCATCGGGAATTTGAGAGGCTAGTTAAGGGTTGTTCAGCAAATGACGAAGCGGGGTTGATGGCAAAGCTTTTGCAGGAAATTAGAGAAGGGCAGAGAGTGGATTATGGAGTTCATGATTGGAATAATGTAATTAATTTCTTCTGTAAGAAGAGATTAATGCAAGATGCTGAGAAGGCTTTGGATAAAATGAGAAGCTTGGGGCATGCCCCAAACGCCCAGACTTTTCATTCTATGGTGACTGGATATGCTGCTATTGGCGGCAAATATGTTGAGGTAACTGAATTATGGGGTGAAATAAAAAGTTTTGCATCTACCACCAAATTGAAGTTTGATCAAGAACTCCTTGATTCAGTACTTTATACATTTGTTAGGGGTGGATTTTTGGCTCGTGCAAATGAAGTTGTACAGATGATGGAAAATGATAACATGTTCATTGACAAGTACAAATACAGAACCCTTTTCTTGAAGTACCATAAAACACTTTACAAGGGAAAGGCTCCCAAGTTTCAAACAGAAGCTCAATTAAGAAAGAGAGAAGCAGCTCTGGCTTTTAAGAAGTGGGTTGGTTTATCTTGAAGAAACTTTGATCCCACTACGCCTTTCATCAAGATATAACCCGGTGAGATATATTTGAGATACTCCAATTACGTCCTGCTTGACACGTCAAATTCGATATCCAAATATCTTGAACGTGAAGGTCAAAAATGATTTGTTGCTGCTCTTTTCAAGGTTTTGGATTCTGGTCTTGTGGGTAATAAGATTATCTTACAGTCATTGTGTTATTCTTATTTCTGAAAAGACCATGTGCAGGGCCTTTATAAGGTTGCATGCAATGGTAAATTTGATTGAAAATGATTTTGAGGCATCTAACTAGTGGCGCGGGCGATGGTAAAAGGTGCTCTTATGTACTTTATATGTGCCAAAGTTAAGGTTGTATTATTGTATATACAAATTAATTGGTTCCCTACTGAGCTTGTTAGCTACAATTTTGTTTTCCGTTTCAGGACGTTTTTGAAATAAAATTAGGAGCTTTAGACTGAGTCGGCTGAATCTTTAGAATGACTTGCATTCATAATATTTGAAGGCTGTGATATTTTCTTGAAATTGAGAGTTGTGTGCTGCAATTTTGTTGACAGAACGAGTAATGATAAGAAAAGTTCTAATCTGATTTTATCTGTTCTGTTTTTGAAGTTGAAAACTTTAAACATTAAACTAGACGTATTTTCCGAGCTGAAATGCGTTTTAGTAAGTTTCAAAGTAAGAATAGCTGCTGAACATTTTATCTATTTTCGTTTAACTGACAAAATCCAAATCGGATATGTGTTTGTGATCTGAAAGCTGAAAATATTAAGTTTCAATTAGACATATTACTACAAAAAAAAAAAACCACTGTTTGAATTAAATGTCTTTTTTTCCCAAAAAGCCGGCTGAAAATGTCTAAATGTTATGAAAAAAAGTGTTTTTCTTTTCAGCTGAGTAGAAAAGAAGTCCGCACATATCCTTGACGGAGTAACCTTGCACATACTCAAATATCTGCTCCACTACATATAGGACTGGAGTAACCTTGCACATACTCAAATATCGTTAACGCCTGACGCCCAGCCATGCTCCTCAGTTTTGAGAAAATCTATTTCTTGAGTATTTGATAATTTTTGAAAATAATTTTCAATTGTTTTGGAATGAGAATCGCGATGTTATGGGACTCTCCTTTAGATATTTGAAAATGTTCTTGGATTGTATGGAAAAAAAAATGAGAGTTACCACTAATCATAGAGCTCAAGTGTGATTGGACAATTGTTTCACACTATGCCCATCAAAATGGATAAACATTTTAGATGTCATGAGAAAAGAAGTTAGGCATTCCTGAACAACCCTACTTCTAGGTTGTTGACTAGGGATGTCAATGAGGAGAGGGCGAGGTAACTTCTCTCATCCTCATCCTTACTTTTCTATGTCAACTCATGCTTATCCAACTTCTCATCCACATTGTGGTCGGTTTCACATCATTTACTTTAAGCTTGAATTGTCTGTATAATTTTACAGGGTTGAGCTAAAGTGGTGACATAAGCGACAAAAGCGAAGATATGAAGATAGAATGTCAGCAGTTAAGTAATGAAGAGGATTTAAAAGAAAAAATAACATATAAATTTTCTTATTTGATGGTTAAGTTAGAAAATGTAGTGAGTGAAATTAAAAAAAATAATGTTAGGGTAGGATTATAACATAAGATTATAATTTTAATTTAATATAAATATATTTAAAACATATAGAAATAAATGGGGTGGGATGAGACGGGGACTAATATATCCGTCTTTGCTCTGTACCCAAAAGTGATTTTGACATCCATACTCTTGACTCTAGTGATTGAATCTTGGTTGGACCATGAAAAACTCTTAATTAAAACCCAAGGATTAGTTATTCTTAATTTATCATATATTTACGTTTACTATGTGATCTATCAAATAAATCGAACTTTAGGGTTAGTAGGTTGATAACCGACTTAATCCTCACTTTTAATTGGTCAAACGTTTACCTTGTTATCGCTAGTCAATAATAATTTTGAACATGAACAATTAATTGTGACATGAGATGAGGGACACTTTTATATCGAGTATGATTTGATTATTCCGATATCATCCTTGTTTATATAATGTATATAATCTGTGTGTTTTTTGTAGTCTATTTTATATATATAGTATATACTATATAAACATTATATATAAAAATTTAAAATTTTGTTAGCGCGCATCGGAACGGTTCTTGATGTTGAAATTTTGCTTTCTTTCGACAATTAGAATGGATTTTTTTATCTTTGACTATTTTTTATTTTCTTTCATAAAAATGATCTATTCTTTACGTTCTCTCAATTGAAAACTCATAAATGAGAAATCTTATGCTCCAAATATGAAATTTGAGCTCATAGAAGTTGGATTCTCCGACTTATTTAAAGTTCCGGACGGGGAAATGAGTTTTCAGTTCCATATGAAATTTGGGCTGATAGAAGTTGAATTCTCCGACCTATTTAAAGTTCCGGACGGGGAAATGAGTTTTCAGTTCCATATAATGATTGCTGTTCATTCTCGTATGACTTTTTTCTTGCATTCCTTCCTTTTTCCCAATTCCAAAAATTATGGCTATATTCTCTCATAAATTTTGAAGGAACGATCAAAAGTGAAAATGTGTAGTTCCATTCATAAACATTTTATTGTATTGTTCATTATTTCATATCATTCATGTTCCTAATATAGATTGTACTGAATGGATAGTTGAACATAATATTTCATCCAACAAGACTAAGTGAAGTGAAGCCGAACATAAATACCATATAGCTTGGCTTTAGACAATAATCAATGGGCAATAATACCTCATGTTTAGAAGTTTATGGTTCTACCAAGCAAAATCGTCTTTCAAATTCAAAATAAATGTATGGCACTTGAACCACCTTAAACCGATCGAACTAAATTGAAATTCACGCATCAGTATTTATTCCCCTCAAACAAAGAAGATACATTGCAGACAAAAGGAATTACAAACAAACACCCTCTAAACTCACTAACTCATGGTTTAGTTCACTTCAATTCTTTTCATCTAGAATTTTCGGTTCATAAAGAGAATCAATCTCAATTCACCTCTCAGATCACTCGAGCATCTCCCTCCTCGTATCTTTGCTTTCCTATACGAAACAAAAAATACAACAAAGAAACCAGGACATTGACTGTTCTGCCTTAAATTACAACAGAAGATCAAACAATCAATTGAACTACTTATTGCATCCCCCTAAAATGAGATCCAAAATTGCCTAATCTACACCAAAAAGATACAAACATTGAATCAGGCAAAAATATCCTCTGTTATAAATGATTGTTCACTGCTGATACAGTTTTCGGGTGGCAATTGAAGTTGCTCGTATTTAAGCTGTCTGGAAGCTTCATACAACGCGATGCCAACGCTAACTGAAAGATTGAGGCATCTAACATAAGTTTCTACCATCGGAATCCTAATGGCTCCACCTCCAAATGTTTCACTCTTGCAGTCTAATAGCGCTTCAGGAGGTAGTCCACCAGTTTCTGAGCCGAATACGAGATAATCACCTTTTCTGTAGGAAACATCCTGCAAGAAGTCCAGGAAATGAGAATGATCTATTATTATTCCGACTCAGGTATTGCGCGAAGGGATTAAAGAATTGGTAACTTACTGAATGAATTTCTGTCCCTCTCTTTGTAAATGCCAACAATCGCTTTTCCCCCTCCTGCATAACATAACAGAAGTGGATTTTATGAACAAAACTTCTAAAGGAGGTTCCATAAGGTGGATTTTGTGAAAATGAAAATAACCTGTCGTCTAAAATACTCTTGGAACTCCACCCATGATTTATGAATTTTGACAACCACGTATCTGTACTGAAAGTTAATCCTTGAAAACACGTAGAGATAGCATGATAATATGAAGGCTCATAAGATCGAATCAAATTATAAGAGATCGAATAATTCTAGACTAACTAAGTTTTAACTGACTGAGTGATATGTCAAGTCATTCATATTTTAATGTTTATCAGTCGCTGAAATAATTTATCAAATTAAGCTACCAATGATTGACACATTGGTCAATTAAAACTTTGTCTAAAATCTTGGCCAGAGTAAAATTGCTCATAAGTGATGGAGGGGGAGGGGGGAGGACGCATATGTTTGGATACGGCCAGTAATCCAAACCAGCACGCTTCAATTTTGCATCATCCACCTGAAACCCCAATGGCTGAAGAAAGAAAGAAAGCAATTCAAATGCCGAATGGACAGTGTTTAATCCTTCTTCTATAATCGCGCGGGGGGGGGGGGTGATTTAAGGTAATTGCAGTAAAGTATTGATACCCACCCCAACTAGGTGTAGTCCTACAGCTGATGCCGCACAAGTTCTAGCTATGCACCCTGTATTTCCAGGAATCTGTCAAGGAAAACAGAAATCTCAGATCCAGGCTTCAGAATATTGAGGTTGTCTGCAACCCAAAAGAAATCATATGAAAATTATGATTTGAAGTTGCCAATTCTGGAATCTATACATTGTCATCTTCATTACAAGATATTGTTCTTGCCAAAATGAATTGTAAAAATATTAACAACTAAAGGGATGCACACACAAATTACATATTGTTTTTTTTATTAAAATCATAGGTGTTTAGGAAATCTTTTGCACATCTCGAGTAATCCCAAGTGACTCGTGCATCGTATTTTTTTCAGAAGTTTTCTTACAAGAATCAGATAAGTCTCTGGCTTTAACACCAGGACTCTGATCGCAAGGATTGTTCACACTCAAGGACATTCTTACCTAGGACCAGAAATGGAGCAAGTAAACCTCCAACTCCATGACCCTATACAAATTGTAATACATTGACCCTAATGCATTGTATATTGAGAATCTATGATAACAACTGTCCAAGTATCAGATTATCATTTGCATTAAGTCCATGAGAGACAAAATTTTCCTAATATCTGCTTGTAAATTTATGTGAATCAAATGATTGTAGTATGTAAATTATAACTCTTTAGAATCAGCTGAAATCTCATACCAAGTGGCTAATGCAAACATTAGTAATTTCAAGGAGAAACCGATACCTGAGGAGAAACTAATACCACTTGAAGAGGTTTACTGTGCGAAACCCCGTTGACCGCCTTGCCTACACCGCGAGGCAGAGAACCTTCTGTGCCTCTTTCAGTTTCAGCTGCACGTTATAGAATCACATACCAATTAAACCACCTCACTACAAAGTGTAAATCAAACATATATCAAATTCTCCAGAAAACTTAAAGCATTCATAGCATATACGAGAATACTGAGAGAGAAAGAGAGGGAGAGAGAGTTACAGATAGAACAGAGGCGGGATAAGCGAGGAGATGAGGGAGTAAGGTGGAATTTATGCCTGAAATGAGCGAAGTACAGAGGGCGAATGAAAGGGCTTCCGGAAGAGCAGAATTGGAAGGGTGAAAATGGGTATAATGTTTTCAGGCCGATGGTCGACTCCATTACTGGCATTGAGCAGCTCTTCTTTCTCAGCTCTGTCTCATTTATCAGGAGGAGCTTGTTTCTAACATTTACATGATGGCCCCTCTTCCCCTCCACATTTAATATCAACCCTGCATCGGTCAGAAACCTAAATTAGGCATTTTATTCCAAAGTAAGTTAGCTCTTCTTTCTAACATGTCATGATTTTTGTTACTTTCTTTTAGATTATCAAAGTGATTGACATAAATAAAAGTCTAGTATAGTTAATCAACCAATCTATTCGTGGAGTGCTTGTGGGAATAGCAGTAGTGTAGTAGTTAGCGGCATTTCTAGTTTTAAAGTGATTTTAAAATAACTTCAGAAAAGAAAATAATTTAGTTTGGAAACTAATTCAAAAATTACGGTAGAAATGAGCATATCGGAAGGCGTCTTTTGTAAAGAGACTTCAAATTGATTAAATGTGTCTTTATAAAAGACACCTTCAGTGCAGCCTAAATGCGTCTTTTGCGAAGACGCCTTCAATGCAGCCTGAAGGCGTCTTTGCAAAGGACGTCTTTCAATGTAGATGCTCCACACATTACAAAAATCATCAACACAACCAATAACACAACCCTGCGTACAAAAACCATCTATCCTGCAGAACATTTTATAACTTTATCACACATTCTCAATGAAACAACACACTTTTTTAACAAATTTTATGACTTTACATTTTATATTATTCTACAAAAATCCAAATACAAAAAATATAAATCAATCACGTTCCACACAGTGGTCATCTTCTCATTCTTCTTGGGTGTCTTTCATATGTTTGTAGTTGAGTTACTTGTAATGACGGACTTTCCTCCATAATAGTTGCTGCTACACTTTCTTCCTCTACAATAAGCGGTGAGTCTTCCTCCACAATATGTGGGCCTTCATCCACAATAAGAGCATCTTCCACAATAAGCGAGGTTTTCGGCACGTCTTCTACCTCCTCCTCCAGGAGCACTAGCTCGCCCTCCTCTACGCCGTTGAGGTTAATGAAATGGTTTCGGAAGTAGAACCAAGTTGAGTCACTAACTCACCTCCAAATGTATAAAAGGTCGGCGACGTGTATGGCTCTTGCTGAGACATAAATGGTTTGTCTCAAAACATGTGTGATTCTTGTTAACTTCTTTGAGATAAGTTGTGCACTCTATGCCTTCGGGACAAATGAGTTTGATAAGCCGAATTCACTTGTATTATTACTTGTGCGGCTGTCTCACACACATTACGGATTCAAGGTATTATCCAAAACAACTCAATATCATCAAGTGTCAAATTGTTAATATTCTCCAGACTCTTCCGTCTGCATAGATAAAAAGACATTATATAAGTTACTTATTAAATGACCATATAAGCCTTATTAATTACATAAATTAATAAAAAATTACTACTAAATCATATAACGCTTCATGTTGAGTTATATATCGTCATGTGATTCTCTGATACCATAACATGTATGAGCTATCATATTCATGTTCATCCACATGCCCATCAACAATGTGTGTCCTACGCTTATCTCAGCTCTCAATGTATGCCTGATATTGGATGCCCCAATTTAGTTCATTTCTCCCCCTTAAGTCTATGTCATGCAACCGTCTTTCGGTATCACATGGCTCGGACACACGTTGAATCATTGTGAATTTTCTTAGAACACGATCCGGTTGATGCCATTCCACTATATGAAAGCAAATGAGGGGAGAGACAGACAACCATATATCTTCGTGCATGATGCAGTATTCAGGAAGTGTATGGATAATATCATTATAAGGTTGCCATATAACCTATAAAAACCATATTATAAATAATATGATAAAACTCGACTATTACCTATGTTATAAGTAAAATGCATAGTATTAATTGATCTAGAGTCCTAACTATATTTACACATCTTGTAGAGTGATAGTATACTCACCATGTGTCGTATGAAATTTGTGTATTTCATGACGTCATCTTTCCACGAAAGATGTGATCAAGTGCCAGTCGAGGGTGATAAACCTAACCCTCGCAACTCCATAAAATACAGCACGCATCAATATATGGAATAATATGTTTATGGAGTGACATGTTCCGATGAACAACTGTAGTATATCGGCGATAATGTAAAGCACGAGAATCCTCCTGGTCCCAAACATTTTAGGATCTATGTTGATCATGTAAATACAATACCGAGCTATCTTGTGGTCCAGGCTCCATGACATCCTGAAAATGATTGTCGTTCAAAATACAAATATTACATTGAATTACATAAAAATGTACTAAGTCAAATATTATATTAAATTACATAAAAATGTAGTAAGTCAAATATTACATTGAATTACATAAAAATGTATTAAGTCGAATATTATATTGAATTACATAAAAATATACCGAGTCAAATATTATGTCCCTCTTGTCGACAAAGTTCACATTTACTATGAGTACTTGGCCCTCTCCAATCCATCTCATTTCAGTTGCGGGTATTAAAAGAAAATGCGGAAGGCATCTTTTGCAAATACGTCTTTTGTCCTAGGTGTCCTGAACTACCTTATTTTTAGAATTAGTATCAAAAGTACCGTATTTTAATTATTTATTTCTAAAATTACTATAGAATGCTAAAAAAATCCTAGTAGTTGAGTCTCTGTCTCAATCGCTTAAAGGTATGGCATCTCACCGATCATTGCATCGACTTTATTAGTTGACTTTACTATCGAGGCATAGCATTCTATGGACTCTTTCACCACATCCGGAAATAGCATGCCAACACATTTTCTCTTTATCCTTTGAAGTTATCTGATCTAATCTGGACGGCCCACAATAGGTAAATTGAAGAATTTTTTTTTGTAGTTGGTAGTACGGCATGATCTAGACCGTCCAGATGTGATCAATGCTATCGACTACGGGTTGTCAGCTATCAACACCCCATGATCTATCGAGTAGTATCGCATCACTTGTGTAGAGTTCTATTATTAAAGTTTTACTCTTGAATTTTATGTTATTTTCAGGCTATCCAACTATGAAACAAAAAATATGTTTTACTAGTACCAGTAATGCTTGAATGGAACTATTTATTTTATATTTTCTTTTTTGTCAAAGGGAGCAGGAATAACATTACACAACTTGAAATTTGAATCTTAGATCAAGAGGATGATATCCTCACTTCATGATTAATTAGGCTACACACCTTAATATATCTAGTTTCTGGTTGAATACAATTATTTTATAAACTCGATGAAAGTCATATGTCATGCTTTGGTACTAATTCGAAACTGATAGCAAACCTTCAAGGACAGAGCTTTTTGGGTGATTGAGGCCTATGGCGTGCCCACAAAAACAAAAACAAATATGATTCTCACAAATAAATATTAACTGTAAATATAATTAGTAGGGATAATTAAAAGAATGGAAATAAAATAAAGTATATGAGCAAAAATGATCCATTAATTTATAGTATGCAAAATGGCGCACTCCTCTTCGATAGTTTCTTTAAAACACATTACACAAAAAAACTATTTTTTTTCATTTTATTTGTGTCTCTCTCTGTCTATTTATATTTCTCTCACGTGCGAGATCTCCGTCTTTGTTTCATTTTTGTGAATAAAACAAAAACAGGACGAGAGATCCACACCTTCATTACTTGTTCAATTATATCTATCTCATCAATAGATTAACATATTGTTACTTATCGTTAATAAATTCTTTACTTACTATTATGCTAAATTCTAATGTATCATATTTTTCATCATCCTATATTTGTCGGATGTTGATAAAAAGATAGACATCATCTTCAGTTTCACATTCAAGCAATTTTGTAGATGAGCAAAAAAAATGGAACGACCCCATGTTAAATAAAAAACTTATTAACAATAAGTAAATAATATATTTACCAATTTCAGGTTGTGAAAATAACTCGTAAACTAAACAATTTTATGACAAAGTTTTGCATTTTAAATAAAATTTTATGAGAAAGTTTTGAAAAACAACAAATATATCATTTTTTATAAAAAATAATTAATATAACAAATTGAATTAAATTTAATAGTTTTTATGTTTAGTTAGTTACTATTATATCTTTTTATTTTTAATGTATATATTTGATTATTCATTTTTTATCTCCCATATCCACTATTTATACCTCTCTCTCCTAAAATATCTCACTCCCTCTCTCTCCCTCTTCCACGTCTCTCTCTCTCACTCATTATATATATAATAACTCCCTCTCTCCCCATTCCCCGTTTCTCTCTCTCACTCATATTATATATATATATATATAGAGGTTATCGACAAAAAAGATTTGTCTAAGTCACTTCGTTTCTTTTTGTCCAAGTTACTTCTTTTTTTGTCCAAGTTTCTTCTCTTTTTGTCTAACTCACTTCCTTTTTTCTTTGTGAGTTTCAGGAATATCCCCATTCATAGGCCCGAGATCCACATCTATGAATTGAAAGGTCCGAATGATCAACTCTGCAATCAGTTGTTAGAATCAATATGTCTTAAAATCGTTCATTTGAAAAAATGGAAACCCTTCTTATTGGATGATCATGATACTTCCCAAAAATCAAAATTCTTGATCAACGGAGGAACAATATCACCATTTTTGTTCAATAAGATACCAAAGTGGATGATTGACTCATTCCATACTAGAAATAATCACAGAAAATCTTTTGATAACACGGATTCCTATTTCTCAATGATATCCCACGATCAAGACAATTGGCTAAATCCCGTGAAACCATTTCATAAAAGTTCATTGATATCTTCTTTTTATAAAGCAAATCGACTTTGATTCTTGGATCTTTGCTAGATGGCAATCTATACTTAGTATATTTGATTTCAATATTGAATTATTAAAGGAGTTGATAATTCAGTCCCTGACTTTTTAACACGTGAATTCCTGCAGGGGCAACAAAAGGATGGGGTCTAGGCCCCAAGCTTCCGGGAAGATGACCAAAGGAGAAACCTCCACACACCAATTGGCCCTTAAGGCCCAAATCAAAGAGGAGTCTTCTACTCCCAAAAATACCCAGTTAACGGTTCTTGGGTCCACCAGACCTAATTACCAAAATGCTTTGATAAATCAATTTGACTCATTTGTAGTTTATATATATGTGTGTGTGTGTGTGTGCGCGCGCGCGTGCGCGTGTGTGTACATGTTATACATTATATACATTTTATTTACATCTATATTCATATGTATATATACATACGTATATGCACGCATATATGATATATATGGTACGTATCATATATAAAATAGATATTTTATATATGCACACATATATAATACGTGTATATATATGACATATACACATTTTGCACATATGTATGTGTGTATATATATTTTGAAACCCCGCATACACACACACACACATATGAGAGAGACGTGGAAAGAATATGGGAGAGAGACATGGAGAGAATAGGGGGAGAGATTAGTTACCGATTCTGAAGAAAATACAATGATTTTAGATATTACTTACATATTTTGAAGGAGATTTTAAAAATAAAATCTTGAGTGAAAAAGGGAGAGAGATGTGGAAGGAGAGAGTGAGAGAGAGAGATGTGGAAGAGGAGAGAGAAAGAGAGAGATAGAGAGATGTGGAATAGGAGAGAGAAAGAGAGAGAGAAAGATGGAAGGAGAGACAGATTTTAGGAAAATTTTCAAATTTTTTTAGCATTTACGACATATGAGAGTTTTCAAGTTTTCTATTGTTTTTCTAGTTATTATATTATATGTTAATCAATGGTACGATAGATAGTCTATTATTTTTTTTGTCCATTCACACTGACTATTTTTTATTATTATGAAACTACTTGTCTTTTTTGTATTAATAAAGTAAAAGGTATATATTTCTGTTTAAAACCCAATAATATAAGGGAATTTTCAATGATTTATTGTAGATTGGACAAATTTTTTTTAAGCAAGCTGAAAAGTTTAAGTAAAAATTTGAGAAAATGTCATAAATAAACATAAGAAATAAAATTAAAAATGATATGAAGTTACTATCAGTGGTTATAAAATAAGTGAAATTATAAAATAATAAGTTTATAACTCATTTAAAATCTTTTAAACTTAAAATTAATTTTTTTTGCATATATACATATGAATAGCCAGTCTTGCATATAAACTAATAAAAATGATTATCTATTGTAATTTTCATAATTAGTAAAAGATACATACAAATTATAATGATTAATGTGTAGTCTATACTTTATTAAACAGTAGAAATAGTGCACATATTACACTTTAAAAAGAAAATTTTTGTTCACAATTTTTAATTTTTTGTGAAAAATTGAACCATAAAACTATTGTCTCTCTTATAAGAATTAAAAGGAGTTGAAATGACACATAACAAGTAACATCATTTACTTTATACACTTTGTGGGTCTTCTTCTCCGAAATTACCAAAATTCTGAACCGAAATTTTAGTTCGACGATTTTCTCAAATCGAACATATGTAAAGAACTGACCGAACCGACCATTTTCAATTCGGTTCGGTTCAATTTGGTTCGACCGGTTTGGTTTAGTTTTAAACACCCCTAGTTAAGTAGGCTTTGATGTTTTAATTAGTGAGAAAATTTGATAGAGTTTTGTTAAGGATCAAATAAACTTATATTCTCCAAGGGTGGTAGTGTGTATTTATAAAGTTGTTGGTTATTGATCGTATTTTTGATAATGTACTTATCTCTTTCTGACTTCTTTCTAGGTATTTAGATAGTGGTTGGAGAATGATTGAAGGACATATGTTTTTAATGCGGGACCATTTAATGCTTGATGCTCTCGAGCTGATCAAGGACATGATGGTAGCTAGGCACATTAAATGACGATGGACATAATATGGTGGTAATGATCCAACCAGGAGGATCCATATGGAGGCATCTCTTAAATATGAATGTATAAGTAGATCTATGATCTTTCATGCCAGATTATCAACAAATATGGTTGAGGAAGAGTACATGGATTCATGGTGACGAATCACAATGAGTTAGTGACATTCCAAAATCAAATCACTATAATGCTCAAAAGGCTCTCTCTTATACGAGGAAGGCGAGAATAACAATAAATAGTAAATGATTTGATCTGGAAACCATAACCCTATAGTATTCTTTATATATTGGGTGAATCAGAACCTAATAATCCCCCTCCTTGGATAACTGTACATACTGAATTAATCAAAAGAATTAAAACTCATGTTAAGACACTTCATTGTCTTGGCATTCTCACTAATAATTCTTTTAAAATTGTCCAAACTACCCCATAATAAGAAATCTAATTTCCTAACATTCTCTCCTTGTGTACTATATCATGAGGATGTCCTTCTCTAAGGAGCTGGTACAAACTGCCAGAGCTAGTGGCGGAGCCACTTCTATGAGGTGTGGGGTCATTTGACCTCACTAAAACAATTATTAATTTTTAGTAGGGATTTTTTTATTTTTGACCCTACTCGATTTTTAATTATGACCCTTCTATGTTTTAAGTTTGTCTTTTTTTTAATTTTAGCATTAAAAATTTTTCATTTTTAACCTCATCAACTAAAAGCCCTCAAATTTCCTAAAATCCCAAAGTTTCACAAAATCAAGAAGCTCGCGACTGACTGACCATCCACAAGTCACACGCCCCCCCCCCTCTACCAACATGACTTTCTTATTCGACGAGTATTCTTCTTTGCAATCCCCATAAAATTACACAAACAATTCTCTTGCAAAGAAAAAGCCAATCTTCTTCTTCATGAGCTCGGACTAAGGTGAGAGTTTCTTGTTTAAGAAAAATTTGTATTCTGTGCAATTTGAATCTTTAAGGTTGAAGGCCAATTTCTGCATACTAAAATTTTGTAAGAAAATTGTTTGTGTAATTTTAGGGTTTTGTACAGTTTCAACGACTTTTCCCTTTCTACCCTCTATTTGCGCTTGTATCTAGACTGTTAGAAACACTCCTTAGGTTCTGTAATTTTACAAAAATTTGTTTTTGCAATATGAAATTTCTGAGCTGCTGATTTATGCATACGGAAATTTTGCAAGAAAATTGTTTGTGAACACAAAAAGAGTTTCTTTAATTGCCCGTCGCAAGCACCAAAATTAAGTTTTTTTAATCACAAAGTTTTAACAGACATTTCTTTTGACAATCAAATTTAATTTTATTGTTCATAATGTTAGATTGGGTTTTAGATTTTGAAAAAAAAAAATTAATGAACCATGACTAGTTCATGAGCGGAATATAAAAAAAATCATACAAACTTTTAATCCAATTAAATACAAAACTAATCAATGAATATGCATAATCATATAAATGTATCGATAAAATGTTGAAACAATTTATACTTTTTCAATTAATGGAGAATTTATGATTCGGCGGGATCTAATTTCTATCTCGCGTTCTTCGTTCTTCACAGAGCTAGTAATTGATCCTTACACCGACAACCACTTGTCAGAGTAAGAAAAAAAATCACTCAAGGATTTTTGTAGGAATTGAGTGTGGGCTCTCAAAACAACGATTGGAAGAGAAAATAAAAGTTTCTCTTCCCCTACTGTAAAAATCAGTGGCAACTGTGTATGTGGGGGGGGGGGGGGCTTTATACATTTTCAACCGTGAAAATCAGTGGCAACATGAGTGGTCATCTGAGAAGGTTACAAAATATTCATAACCTCATATTGCTTGGATATCCAATGGCCCTCATACATCACTATGTACGAGTTTGAGGCATTGCGTGGCTTGGTCACCCTTCGCTGAAAAATGTCTCTTGGTCATTTTCCCTTATATGCAGGATTCAAATGTGGGTGGCGATCCCACACTTAAAGTTTACGACGGACCATCCTTTGTGAGTCTTTTAATCATGTCTAGACTATATCGATTGATTCAGACTTCAACTTTTTACTATCCCTTTGTAAATCGGTATTTACTTCAGTGTCACATATCATTAAAACTTTTGATTTTACATAGAATAAGTTGTTTATCATGTGTGTAGCAGTAATTAAGCCTTCATTTCTAAAAATATCAATATCATTATCAATGAATAAAAAAAATCCTTGCTCAATAAAACTAGCTACCGAAATGAGGTTTTTCTAAAACACTGGGATAATTGTTCTCATAAATCTAAATAATTGTTCTAACTGATACTGTCGATACTAGTTCTCCATTCCCCATACGAAAGATGAACTCGCCCTAAACCTCTACAGGGAACAATGAATATGGTTAGTGGGTGCAAAGTCTACAATCTATGAAAAAGTAGAGTCACCCATATAACAAGCTTCGGTACACAAGTAATGTACCTTTAGATTTCAACTCCTTGAGATAATCTGGGCAGCTGCGTTTTCAATGAGCAGCGACTCCACAATGATGACATTTATCTTTCAACTTATCCACTTTTGTAGGGCCCTTGCCTTTCGCAGCTTTTGAGTTCACCTTCTTAGCTTTCTTCAAACATCTCTTGTGCTTTTTTTCGCTAGAGGTGGAAGGCCAGTCAATTTTGCCTCTCCATTCTTCCTCATTCCCTTCAGAAACAAGGTCTCAATAGTTTGCAACTCCTTCATAAGTTTCGGAAGAGAGTACCTCAACTTATTCATCGAATAATTAAGTTTAAAGTTCTCAAAGGTGTCTGGCAGGGTCTCGAGGATCATATCAACTTGAGTCTTGCCATCTACCTCAGCTCTAATGATCTCCATCTCATTCAGATAACTAATGATTAACATCATATGTTATCTAAGAGGTGTTCCGGGTTTCATCCGGTAGTTCATGAAGTTTCACACAACAGCCTGTTTGACTTGATGTCCTTGATCCCTGAATATTTTAGTGATGTTCAACATCATATCAACGACAATTTTCATGTCATGATGTTGTTGTTGCAACACATTACTAGTTGATGCCAAGATGTAACACCTGACAACCTCATCAGAACGCAGCCAAAAAACATATGTATCCTTTTCCTCTTGGGTCAATTCAATAATAGGTTCAAGGGGACAAGAGGTGGTGAGCACGAACTTGTGCTTTCTACCGTCAGCACGATATCAAGATTGCATTTTCAATCCACATAATTTTCACCAGTGAGTTTATTTGCATTCAAGATTATTGAGAGTGTTGATAATGACATGATTATAGAAAATAATAAATAATGCGGTGTAAATATATACTTAATTATTTATGAAAGTATGATGCATGATGTAAATACTTAAATATTTAAAAAATCTAATAAAAATATATTTTTCCATAATGTTACGGTCAACAACGATAGCTCGCCTCACCTAAGGATAACACCCGAGCTACCTCATATCGCATTGAGACACTTCTCATTTGATTAACGCTTTTCAAGATGTCACTACATCTAGCTCAACCAATCACCAATGGTTTTGGTCACCTTAGCCCCATTGACCAGCTCCCATGAGAGATTCCAATGTCTTCCAGTCTAAGTGTTTAACTAACACGTCGACTTTAAAAGGTTGCTATTGACTAACGGTTCGTCTAGGGACGGTCCCGCCTCACCACTTCATTTGCAAGCTTTGGCTTCTCAAGCAACTCAATGGCTCAAAGCGACGTGATTCTCGAGTTTCTCCCACTGAAGAGAGGACCGCTAGGGCGGCTCTAAACCAATCCTCGTACCACGATCAAGTTTGCGTTAGGAACCTTGAAAACATTTCAACATAAACAACCCTCCCATTTAGTTACTGGAAAAAATGGATTTTTCATTGCTTTTTTAAAAATCAAAACTCCTTATAAATTTGAAAAGCAAGTTTTTAAACTACAAACTTTTATAAAATTTAAATCATAATTTAAAATTTATAACTTTTATAAAATTCACATTGTATTTAAAATTATGACCCATTATAAATTAAAACTACAATGTTGCTTGTACATGCTACATGACAATTTGATATTGGCATATCCCTATTTCTATATGGCATATTTATGAGTATGCGAGACTAATAATAAATCATATATTCAAAATTAACCTCTCTATTGTTCATTTCTAATTACAACACATAAAATGAATAATAAATAAATTATAGTAATTTAAAAAACTATTCTTCACGGAGTCAGTAATTATCTCATTCTCCTTCAGAAAATCCCATATCTTTGTAATTCTTTATTAAGGTCTAGTCTCATTTTCAAAATTCAAATTTTAATTTAAAATTAATTTTCCAACAATTTTTACTTTGATAAAAAATATCAAGTAAATTAATCAATTGATTTATTTTAAAAACAAGTTACAAAATAAATTCTAATTAACTAGTGTTGAAAAATTATCAAATAAATCTAATTTTTAAGGACTGGATTGGGCTTGGAATCAAATTTCAAGTCCCTGTGAATCATTTGGGTCAAATAACATTTGTTCAGTCTAAAACCTCAACAGCCTAAGCGGGTCCATGCCAGTCCAAGACCTAACATTTGCGCGCCCTAGGATTTCCAAACCCTTGGGTTTCCTAAACCCTAATGTCACCGCCTAGGGTTTCACAAACCCTAGTGACGGTGCGACCCGGGGCGGCGAACCTTGGGGTGCTTGCGACGATTCAATTGGAATGCGTCGTGATGGATTTACATGATTCAACGATACAACTCTTGCAAAACTAAATTACATAAAATCCTATGCACAATTTCGGCCTACATTAATTCTAAAATTGAAAATAACACCTAGAGTCAATCGACCGTGATCCATTCATAAAATACATTCAAGCATGCTTTGAATCTACCATACAAAATTATATGCCAATATCATCATATTCATCCATACATACTTTTAAAGACATAATATGCATATTCAAAAAACATAGGCTCTGATGCCAATTGTTGGATTGGGTTTTAGTTTTTGAAGAAAAATTAATGAACCATGACTAGTTCATGGGCGAAATATAAAAAAGAAAATTCATATAAACATTTAATATGATTAAACACAAAACCAATCAATGAATATACATAATCATATAAACGTATCGAGAAAATGTTGAAACAATTTATACATTTTCAATTAATGGTGAATTTCTGATTTGGCGGGATCCAATTTTTATCTCGCATTCTTCGTTCTTCGTAGAGCTTGTAATTGATCTTTACACTGACAAACACTCATTAGAGTCGGAAGTAAATCTCTCAAGAATTTGCGTAGGAATTGCGTATGGGCTCTCAAAACAACGATTGGAAGAGAAAGTAAATTTTTCTCTTCCCCTACTGTGAAAATCGACGGCAACTGTGTGGAGGTTGGGGGGAGAGAGAAAAACATTTTTTCTGATTTGTCTAACACTTAGGGAGAAGGTTAGTGATAGGGATAAGGATGCAATTCCTACACTACAATGTGCGATTTTTACATCTCCTCAAAACCAAAATTATGTCTTGATTCGTCAGTCAAATTGATGAATTATATTGATCCCTATCAGTTAATTAATCAATTTCTTTTATTTATTAATTATCCAATAATTAGAAAAATAATAATAATTAATTTGAACATTAATTTTACTCTTCACTAATTTAGTGATGATTCCATCTCATATGGGGCTCGGGAATTGTACCTCGATTCAAAACATATTTTTGGTCCAAATGTCGTTGTTTTTCATTTCTGTTCTTATAAACTACTATTGAGACTGAATGGAGCCACATGAATAAATCTATGATATTCAAATACCCGGCTAATTTATCTCCATAAATTCTCGACCTATTTAATTTTGACATCGTACGACTCCACTATATGTCCGATACCGATAGAACTCTCGATTCATGTGCGCTATATTTTTAGTTGGTGTAAATAAACATTTATATTTTTGATGGTCCACGTAATATTTTATAATATTACCCTTCGTGAATATCAGTAACAAAAGTGGGATATGAAATTACTGTTTTATCCCTCTAGTTATTATTTCCTTAACTCATTTATTAACTATGAATAAGAATGTCATATCAGCGAAGTGTCTCATACATATCAGCATGTCTTATTCAATGACTCATATCATCGAGTATCAAACCCGATTGATTTATTCATACACCCATCAACAAAACATAATGTGATATTGTTACTTTTGTAATCTTATCATAAATTTCACATATCTGAATCACGTAACTCCAACATAGTTAAATCACGATCCTAACAGTCGAAGTATTGTCTAATAATTTGAACTCACTCCGTTAACATATCAAAGATTGCAAGTAGTTAGGTCAAGTTTCGTATTGACCTCAGTATTAAAGTAATTATGAAAATACCCTTAAGGTGTAACAATTAGATTTAAATCTAGATAAACGGCTTTGCTATAAACTAATTGGTTACTGGTCTATTCAACATGTTTCATAACATGTCTAGGTCAACCGTTTGAGTCTCCACTCCCATGCTCCGGGACCGGTATCTTTTGGTTCAACCTAACAGTCATAATTGGATTTGATTGCCCAATTGACCCTAAGACTGCGAATAACATTCTGAACTATCTCAGAAGAGTTTGTCTTGAAAATCGCTCGGTCTTTACTCTTCTTACGTTGATAATATTTCCATGACTTAAGTAAGTTATAAACACACTTTAATTAAAGAAAATTTCATTTATTCATAAAAATTAATAATACATAAATGTCATAAATAATTGTTTACTCATAAAAAGTTATTACACTCTATTTTATGGACATAATTCCAACGCATAATCATTTATAAGATTCCCGTCAATGATTGACTTGGGATATTTAAGAAATTTTAAGATTAATATTGAAGCTTAATTACTGAAAAAAATAGACAACTAAAATATTCATTTCTTTATGGCTAGAAGTAAGAACAATAAACTTATGTAGGCTGAAATAAAGAGGCTCGTGTCTGGTGTTTAGAGCTGCCAAGTTATAATGTATGACATTCTTAATTGTTTATACATGGGTAAGGTATTTTGGATATTTTAAAATAATATTAATACATCATAAACAGAAACATGAGGAGCGCAACTAGTGGCCCCACTAAAGTCGAGACCTGGCTCCACCCCTACTAGAGCGCTAAAGTCCACTTTGCATTCAATTGTGATATAGACTCTACATCTATAAAAAGAAGATTTTATCATCAACGGCCATGTCTGTTGTCAATGATCGTAGCTCACAGTTCCTCGAGATGTGAGCTGACCGAGCTATAGTTATATGGGCTTGTCCTATGCATCTTGAGACGGGACATGACGTGTGCAATTCTTCTAGGATTGCTCAGGATACACACGTAACAAAGTTTGTTCTTTTAATCTTTACCTTTTGTAGTTAGATTTATTCTATTGTTGTTAAATAATTAGTTACCAATAAAAGTAGTTGTTGTCTACAATACATAATATACACTTTTAAAGATGGTTTAACTGATGAGGTAGTGAGTTACTAATTTATTTACTTATATCACCCGCGACGCACGTGCAAGGTGTTATTAAAATACAAAAGGTTTTGATAAGTTGTTCAATGTTGCATATGAGACTTGTTTGGCTTGTTTTTAAATCCCGACCAATGAATTGAGCCAAAAATCACCGAACTGCAGATGACGGTCTGAACCAAACTTACGTCCCTATTGAATTAACGCCCAAGTGTGGAAAAATTCGATCAAGGAACCGAATTTAAAGAGAAATTATGAATTACTAATATCTGACTTCTAATCAAGAAAATGATTTTGAACATTAGGGAACAAATCTCCTTCAGGGTTCTAGACTACTCCTAAGGCTAAGAATTTGAATGATTAAATAGTGGTAATGAAGCAAATGAGAAAAGAAAATCGACCACTTTTATTGAAATATTTGACAAATAAAATGACAAGGCTATGGATTAAATCTAAATTTATTGAATGACAACGAAAAAAGAGACCTGAAGCTAAAAAAACTAAGAAAAATAATGAAAATTTATTGAAAAAGTAACTAAAGAGTAAAAACTAAGGGAAGCATGTTGGAAAATTGATTGATAGGTTGATTGAATGAGCTCCTCTTCTCTGTCCACTTCATCTTCTTTTATAGATGTAGAGTCTTCATCTATGTAGACTTTTCTTGGCTTAATGATAAAATCTGATAACATTATCACTATCTTGATTTGAAATTTGAAATTTGAAATCCACTTTTGAAATGAGATCTTATCCTTCAAGACTCTTAGGGAAGTTCATATCTTCAAGTTGTTGGAGAAGCTTCAAATTTCAAATTGTGGTTCAAACATTACCAATGTATTCTGTTAGTATCGGCTTCGTAGCCGATGTTAATAGAATGTATTATAACATAACAAATAGATATTATTTAAAAAAAATATGGATTTAACAAAAAAATAGCATTTACCGAATAAATATTTGAATTTGGTAAAAAATGAACACTTTCAAATTGGCTGATTTTCACCAAAATTTCATATTGATTTATTTTAATTTATATGAAAATGGTCGCGTGGACATCTCAATTCATGTGGTCTCACGGTCATTCTTAATTTTAAAAGTGGCATTGCCACTTATTCTACGTATTTGAAGATTTTTTTTAGATGTAAATTTTTTAGTCAACCTACTTAAAACTCACATCGTAATTGAACAATTAACATGGAGGTGTCCATAAAATGTTTCACTTTGAATTCATCTTGTTTTCTATTTGTATCTAAGTATGACTAATTTTCTTTGAATATGTCAAAACCCTTTTCTTCAGCCTCTAGTTTGGCCGAACTTTTATATTTTTCATCTCCCATCAATTGGTCTAATATATATTTGATTCATGATTTTGGTAGATTTATGTCATCCACTAAAACTATATTCATCTTTTCATTTTCGAGATGAATCATATATTGGCTCGTTTGATCATTTATAACAATATCTTATTCTTCAATGAAATTCAACTCAAGGCTTAAATCTTTGAATTTCTCTACCTTTATCTTTTTTGTTATCTCAATTTTTTCATTAGATAATATTTCAGCTTTTTGAAGCAGATGATTCTGATTCACCAGTTGCCTTATCCTCCATCGTTTGCTATACTTTCACCTCAACAATTGATTCTACCAACGGTTGATTTTTAGAAATTGATGTGATGTTTTGTTGGCCACTCGATTGATCAAGTTACCCCAGGTGGACCATTCCATCTTCGGGGATGAATTGATTGAAACTGAAAATCTTTACATGAAGTGAAGTTGGCAGCCTGACATTGTTCACCTTGTACCTTAGGTGACGGATCCTAATGGTTTTAGGTCTTTAGGACGTGCCCCCCAGCCTAACAATTCAATTTAAATGGCTGTTGATTTACACAGAGAAAACTTTTACGGTTCTTAAACTGACCATTATTTTCTTGACTAGTTTTTGAAAAAATTAAAACGTTGTTTTGAAAACTATCATGGCTATTTTTCTAGCCATTGTTTTCGACATTTCCCCATAGGATGAAAGTTCCATCTTGTTAACGACAACTGATAGACCGATTACTCAACAATTTTTTATTGTATTGGTCAACGTCGTAGTTGTCGAATTACTTCGGCCAACTCTCGAGAGATTTTGTTGAATAACTTGCATGCTTTGATTGAAAGATTGTAAACCTTCTTGCAAGCTTTCATGCTTCTTGCAAATATCACCATGAATGGCCTCAGATGGCTCATTTATTATAGCCACATGTTTTGCGACCCTTTGAACTTGAACAATCTCAATTTCAACATATTGTGATCTATCATTGTTCCTGAAATTTGTCATTTCAAACTTTGAGCCTTAGATGTCGTAGTTGACATAATATTCCTAAAACTTGTCCCACTGAGCATGTCAAAAAATATGTTTGGCTTGAAAATCTCGGCCAATGTATTGAGCTGTAAATCATGGATTGTGAATGATGGTCTAAACCAAACTTGCGTCCTTATTGAGTTAATGCGCAGACGTGCCAAAATTCGGTCAAAGAATCGAATTTAAAGAGAAATTATGAATTACTGAGATCTGACTTTTAATCAAGAAAATGATATTAAGGAGTAGGGAACAAATCTCATATAGGGTTTTAGACTACTGCTAATACTAAGAATTTAGATAATTAAATAGTGGTAATGAAGCAAATGAGAAAAGAAAATCGATAATTTTTTTGATATATTCGACAAATAAAGAGACTTCATGTTTCATTATTGAATGATAACGAAAAATAAAGAGACTCCATGTCTCGCTTTTGGAGTAGGGGGACAAGCATTCTTCTAGAGGTCCCGGCCTGAGAGCCCCGTTCGCCTTTGGTACTTCAATAGATCTTAAAAAAAATGCTACTTCAATGCAACCTTCACTACTACTACATTACGCAAGCTCCACCAATACTCATGCCTACCTATAGAGTACAAAAAGTACCAGTGACAGTGACTTTGACGGTTTATGGATTCGATCAGCTAAACTCCATCAAACTCCTCAATAAATATCAACAAGCAAGATGTCGTGACCGGACCGGTTGAAGCTAAAAAATAAACTAAGAAAAACAATAAAAATTTATTGAAAAAAGAACTAGAGAGTAAAAACTAAGGGATGCATGTTGAAAAAATTGATTGAATGAAATCCACTTTATCTCCTTTTATAGACGTAGAGTATTCATACATGTTGATTCTTCTTGGCTTGATGATAAAATATGATAACATCATCTTTATCTTGATTTGAATTTTAAAATTTGAAATCATATTTTAAAATTAGATATTATCTTTTAAAACTCTTATAAAAGTTCAAATCTTTAAATTGTTGGAGAAACTCTGAATTCTTAATTATTACTCCAACAATATCAAACAAAGATGATCCTAATCCTCGTAAGAAGAGAAAAATACCAACAAAACAAAAATTAATTACGGGGAAAACATGGTTGTGTTTGTAAAGTATAACTTTGTTAGAGAAATTGGAAATTTACATCGCTATAAGCGGACCAATATACCCTTTTAGTGGCCAATTGGGGTTGCTCTCGCGTCTTATTTTATCCAACTTTTAACACAGAGTAGGGGTCTCTCGTGCTTATCCTGACAAACAAGACTGAATTTGCTTAGCGATCTTGAATTAGAAGAAAGAGGTGCGAATCGGTTTTCGAACGGAGAGGTAGATTGACGATCTGACTTTAAATCAATATTTCACTTACCTTCAGGTCAGTGAATCCTGCCCCTTTGTTATATTTAATTTTTCTTTTTGTTTTGTTCTGTATGTTGTTCGTACTGCTAATTTGGTTGACGTCTGATGGAGGCGTTAGGGTTTTTTTTGCGGGCTTTAATTGAATCGTGTCGTTTTTGTGTATTCACATATCCGAATTACTACTTGCCCCGAGGTTTTGAGGGGAGCTATTTCATTTGCTTCAATATTATGAATATATCGGATAATTGTAAATTGGGTTATAGTTTGGCTTTGTGATGGTTGTTGTAAAAAGGGGTTCGTCTTAGTGAGTTTGGATTCACGATCTGGCGGAGGATTCTACTCTGATTCGGTGTTTAATTCTATAAAAACCATAAGCTCCGTCATTCTGGCAAAGAAAGTGAAAAAGTAACCATAACTTCGAACTCAAGGATAAGTAGTTCGCTTAAAAAATATTGAATTATACGCGTCATTGATGGATAAAGAATTCTATTGAGGCTTTGTACATGTTTGAGTTCCAGTTGTTCGTTTGAATTCTGAAATTGCTGCCTGTTCAATTTTTTGTTGATGTTTCTGTGACCTAAACGTACATGCACTAGCATGCATGAACTTTCTAATTTTTTATAATTTGTCTGAACATGTAGTAATGATTGTTAATTCACTGTAAAGATAGTGGTAAAGTCTGACCTAATTTCCATCTCAATGTCTAGCTTTGGAGCTTGCTCGGCCAAAGGGGTTTTTTTTTCTGTGAAAAGTCTGACTGTACGAGGTGCTTGATGGATAAAGGAAAGCCTAATAGCCTCTTTGTTAATGATGGCTCCTTTATGGAGAGATTCAAACAGCTTCAAGAAGAGAAGAAGGATGAGAAGGAGAAGAGGAAGGGTGAAGCGGAGCCTAAACCAAGCAGAGTTGTAGCAGTTACTTCAAGTCCTAATATTACTTCCATTGGTAGACCAAATGTTGAGTCTTTAGCTGAGGAAAAACGCAAGAACACTGCAGCTGTTTCAGGTGGCAAATTGGCTTTCAGCTTGAAGCAGAAATCAAAGCTTGTGGCACCTCCTGTTAAGTTAGATGAAGATGAAGATGAGTTGGATGGTGGAAACTTATCTGGTGACGTATTAGTGAAACGGCAAAAATTAGGTCAACATGATGCTTATGAACAATCGACACAATTGGATGTTGGTAATGGTAATTGCTTCTTAGTATTATATGGATATCTATTTTCGATTGGTTGAAGTAATTTTCTCGGTAATTTTCGCCTTTAGACTATTGACAGTAAGAGTTGTGGGAAATAGAGATTTTGTGAGTTATTGCCTTGTTTCCCCTTTCTTTAACGTGGTAAATGTTTCAAATGACCTACAATTTCATTCAAGTTTAATGTATTTAGAGTGAATTTTAACTTGTAGATCTGGTCATCACCTACCTTTCATGCATTCTGCTGGCTAGTTCGGTGACTTTGTTATTTGAGCAGCGTGACATGCTCCGATTGCTTCGTAATTTACAGTTTAGAGAATAAATCTGGTTCATAAGTTGGAGGTGCAAAAAGGAATACTTGATCAAATAAATTTCAAGTCCCAATTCTTCACCTAATTTGTTCTAAATGTTCATTGGAGGGAAATTTTAGAAAATTTTCTCCACGAGTCTTTTCTTCAATCTTCTTTGGTGTTTTCGTTCGTCTTCCCTTAGTGTAAACCTTATCAGAGAGCTTATTGTTCACTTGTCTTCTTTTTTTATTGAAGATTTGGGGTGTTGTCTTGACTGTTATAGAAGAATCCTAGTCAAATCCATGCCCTGTTTTCTTGACTGTTATAGAAGAATCCTCGTCAAATCCATGCCCTGTTTTCTTGACTGTTATAAAGGAATCCTTGTCTAATCCATTCCCCCTGGATTAGCTACACTATTGTTGTGGGAATCATCTGAGTGTATGTCATCTCTAAAAACTTGGACTGCCTTGGATTAAGCGGACAAAACATTTTTGAATATTTTTGTGTCATGAATGCAGCTTATATCTTAAGTACCTATCAGCATTGGTGGAAGAGATGTTCAATGAAAGAATTGGAATATGTGGCAGCCTGCTGCAAGAGTTATTTGCATTCACTTGTTCATGCTCTCGGTATTAATCAGTTTTGTAAGTGATATGCAGTACCATCTTCTCCAAGTGATCCTACAGTGAAGAAAGTTGCTGACAGATTAGCAAGTTTTGTGGCTAAACATGGAAGGAACTTTGAGCACGTAACTCGCCAAAAAAATCCTGGAGATACACCTTTCAAGTGAGTTCCCAATAATTTTTTATATGAAGTTTGCTTCTTCGTCTCTCTCTCTGTTTCTCAATATAATTGCATAGACTTTTTCCTTACTTTGCAACATTTTAGCTGATTTGAGAGAACGATGCACAGTGGTAACATTTCTTGATTATTGATACATTGCAGAATGGATTATTTTTTTCTCTTTTCCTGATTTGAACTTTCTAATGCTCGTGTATGTGTTTTCTACTTCTGCAGATTTTTATTTGACGAGGGTTGTGCAGATTACAAATATTATGAATATCGGCTAGCTGAGGAGGAAAAGTCTGTTTCACAGACCAGGGATTCACAAACATCTCATTCAGGTTTGTACTTCTCCTTTCTAGTTAGAAATTTGCAATGATCATTGAGCAATAAACTTTTGGTTCGATTAATATGTGAAGATTCTAAATTATATTTGTCACTAGCTACTTGGAGTAGTATATTTATTTAAATATTCTTTCGTAGTTAGTATCAATAAAATAGTTAGGCATAGTCTTACTTGGGTAGGATATAATTTCTTCCTAATAATTTATATTTGTGTGGATCGTCTGTGAGAAGAAAAGTTTGTATACTTTCATGTTGCGTCTATAGAAATGTAAATAACGAGAAATAATAAGAATGACTGTCAGACAGCTAGCATGGTGAGTTATTTTTTGATACCACGTTTAAAAACGGGCTGACAATATTTACAATATTGATGCAGCATCTAATAATGGTAGAAGATAGTATATACTAATATCTAAATTTCTAATGTGATAAGACTATGAGATACATTCTACGTGTCATAAGTTCACTCCTTTGCTTGAAGGTTATTTTCTATCAAAGAATAGTATGGTGGGTTCTCTGTTCTGTAAAATTAAATTGCAGGAAGTTGTCATTTATCTTTTTAATTGTAAACCTTCTTGATCAAACATTTAATATTAAATATAATCTTCAAAGACCATTTAACTCAGATGCCCATATTGGGCTGGCTGTCACTGTCTGATAGGTACTTCAAGCACGTCTGCTCCTAAATCAAATAGTGGTTCACGACAAAATTTTCAGCAGTCCTCCAACTATCAAATACCTGCCACTGCTTTGTATGAGCCGACTGAGGCTTCAGGTAATACTCTTTCTGGAAGAATAGGAAATGGTATATCACATTTTGCCCCTTTTGATGATGTACATTCTGAGAATGTGTTGACGGGTTTCAGTAACTTGGTAGTGATATGACTAGAGCTCACTAATATTATAGGCAAATTGGAATTGTGGATGAAATGGTACAATTTTCTTCATGCTAGAGAAAGTTGGTTTTGGGATTGGGTAAGTGGGGAATGAAAGTTCTCCCTAAATGATTATTTTATTGGAAATTTCTTGTCTTGATGTAGGACCGTAGGTAAAGATATACTTAATGCTGATGTTTACAGCATATCGGAGTAATATATTGCTGTCATTTTATTAAAGAACAGTTGTAGGCCATACGTTGAGTAAAGTTCTTACTTTCTTTTCTGTAGCAATTAACTAACTTGGGTATCTCAATGGTGTGAACCTTGTAGAGACATGGATGCATGAGAAAAGGAATCACATGGAACCACTTTGTTTACATCGAAGAAGATGTTTTGTCTTACATGGCCCTTCTTAGTTTTTGTCTTTGCTTCACCTTCATTTTGAAATTTGAAATTTAGGTTGTTGACGTGAGTTTCTTTTTAAACGTGGGCATTTACTTGGTAAAAAGATCTTTGATGAATCTGAAGCTCGTCAAACTGGATCGGAATGAGTTTGTGCTAGGCTGAGGCTGTATTTGTTGAAAAGTGGACTGATCTGACTGGGTTGCAAAGCTCAAAATGGCTTTGGTTAGTTAAGTGTTGAAAGACAAGTCCAGCAGCTTAGTGGTGCCTTCTACTTCTAGTACGCACTGAGATCAATGGCTCATATGGAAATCTTTTATTCTTAGGTTGCCCATATACAAAAAGAGGTTTTGGGCTTGTCCCCCATGCAATTGGCCATGGCCTGGCCTAGACCGAAATTAAACCCGAGATATACAGCTACTTTCTTTGAGTTTCTTATATGTTCCCATGTATGTTGTGGGATGCAATTCCATATCAATGGTTCTTCCAAATAACCAAATATATTGAAAATAATTTCTTAATCCATATCTATTATTTTTGGAAACGTTGAGTTTTCTTCTGTTAGGTCATGATAAATAATGTTGAGCAGCACCTTATTGTCTTTGCAATTTACTTCTGTGTTAATGCACTATCTGATTTTAATACGATCTTTATGTGCTTGTTTATGAAGTGGTTGGACATGTCAATTTTTTCCTGCAGGTGAATCAGGTGCACCTACTGGTGCAGATCCGATAGCAATGATGGAGTTTTACATGAAGAAAGCTGCACGGGAAGAGAAGATGAGACAGCCCAAGCAGTCTAAAGATGAAATGCCCCCACCCGCTTCTCTTCAAGGTTAATATTTACCTACTTATGTGAATGATTTCCTCTGTCCCTGGGAGACATTTATACGAGTTCTGGAGCCTTACAGTATTTTAAGAGGTTGTCATTTAATCTTTTCTTAGAAGTAAAATTGTTTTTTCGTTTTTGTGGCATGCAGCAGCTTCATCCAAAAGGGGTCATCATATGGGCGACTACATTCCGCCAGAGGAGCTCGAGAAGTTCTTGGCTACCTGTAATGACGCGTCAGTAAGGAAATCTAGCAGAGAGGCTGCAGAGAAGGCTAAAATCCAGGCTGATAATGTGGGGCACAGACTCCTATCTAAGATGGGATGGAAAGAAGGTTCATCTCCCTCCCTCCCTCCCTCTCTCGCACAGTCTCCTCTCTCTCTCTCTCTCTCTCTCTCTCTCTCTCTCTCTCTCTCTCTTACACACAACCACAGTCTCTTCACTCTCTCTCTCTCTCTCTCTCTCTCTCTCTCTCACACACACACACACACACAGTCTCTTCACTCTCTCTCTCACACACACACGGTCTCACACACACACACAGTCTCTTCACTCTCTCACATTCCTTTGCACACACCCACCCCTCCTGGCAGATCTGCAGACACACATAGGAAAGCTGGTTGACCTTAAAATAATGTGTTTTAACAAGGGAAATGCTACATGTTTTCTTGGATTTAGTCTAGTAAATATTAAAGTGTATTTAATTTGAAAAGAATCCTCAGAAATTGTTTTGTTACAACTTTATTGTGGTTTCAATTTTATTAATGGGAAGCTCACAATGTTGTTTGACCCTTTTGTCTGAGTTATTCTTACTTTAGGTACTTTTACTTCTTTTATGTTTGATGAGGGAAAAACTGAGTTATCTGGCCTGGCTTATACGGTTTCAGGTGAGGGCTTGGGGAGCTCCAGGCATGGGATTGCAGATCCTATTATGGCAGGTGATGTAAAGAAGGATCACTTGGGGGTTGGGGCGCACCAACCTGGTGAGGTGACTGCTGATGATGATATATATGAACAGTATAAGAAGCGGATGATGCTCGGTTATCGTCACAGACCAAACCCTCTGGTACTACTTTTTTTATCCTTTGGTTTATTCGATATAAACAGTAGTAAACTAGGTTTTGATGTTTTTTTCCCTTTTTTTTATCTTGGTAGAACAATCCTCGAAAAGCTTACTACTAAGGAGGGCATTTCGCTCCTCAGGGGCCGGCTCCAAAAAATGTTGGAAGCTGATTCCTACATTGTTGAATGAAATTGAAGATTGTGTCATCTGTTTCGTTTTTGTCAGAAAGTTCATTGATTCTGGAGTGTATTGTATTTGTTTTCATGTTAGTTCTGAACAATATACTCTCTCTCTCTCTCTCCCTCTCTCTCTCTCTCTCTAGTTTGGTGCTCTTTGAATGGTAACAGGGGGCTACTATCAAAAGCTGCTGCTCGGTCCGTCTTTATGATTTATTCTTCAGGCTATAGTAAATGCATTTATTTTCATATAAAAAGATAAAATGAAAGCTCTTACAGTTAAGGTTGGACGTCGAGTACTGATTTTTGTTTTTTTTAGTTAGAATGGTAAATATATTTCAGTCAAAAGTTAACAAAATATAAGGGGTATACTAAAGGTATTTCACGAGAAAAACTCTAACAAAGTACACTAACACACACCTAGTAGTATATGAGTTTATATAGGCAACAGACTCGTCGTTGCGGTTGGGCTAGATCTGTCTGGGTCTAGACTGTGTCCCAATTATTAAGTTTGTTTTGAAACAAATTTATATTATTACGACCACTATGCCTTCACTCCCTTACGCAAAGGTCAACCGATATGATAACAATTTGTAACTGTCTGATTCCATTGGCACAAATCGGAAACCTGTAGCAGCAATCATTCAAGGTTAAATAGCACCGAATCAATTTGTTCACTGACGTGTATGGACGTAATATGGTAAGTAGCATCATGGTGTAAATAGTGTGTTCAATATAGACATTTTACAATACCTAAACCTTTCTATTAGTTTGACAAATTTGTAGAAATATGAGCAAAGTTGTTTGTTCTTTAGTCTGAGAAACTTTTAAGAAACGGTAAGAAGGCTGACTGAGTAAATCTTATAATCACTTCTCAGCTTCAATATTCGGTTCACCCAAACATTCTAAAAGGAGATGCTTTGCGCAGCATAAATACCTCCTTATCTCCTATCTACATCGTATCAAGATCTCATTCATTCTGCCCCTTTTCAGAAGCAGAAATCAATTGCTTTTAGGGGCCTTCAACCATTGGAACAAACGAATTTTCTTGCTTTGTTTGTTTCCACTCAAACCATATGTCGCACACATTTACTGTCAGCAGGGATTCCCAAAACTTAGGACATTCTCACCCCCCCCCCCCCCCCCCCCCCCCCCCCCCNCCCCCCCCCCCGCCACCCCCAGGCTTTAGGAGGAATATGGAACCATTATCAAAATAGTAAAGGAAATGTGCTAGGTTCTATTCCTTCATAAGTGATTTTAGATGAGATGGATAAGTTGCAGTACTTGTTTAAAAAGTATCCATGAAAAGGTGCTAAAATCAGTATATTATCTTATTTGACAATAAAAATTGTTCAAAATAGTAATAAATAAATAAACTATTCTTCCGAGAGTCTCCTTTGCTTCGTTGTTACTACTCTTTTATTCATAAAATTTGAACAAATATAATCTCACACACAGCTCATACCCTAACATGACTACCAATCATCATGCCATTCACTTCACAGTTTAAAACCAACTGTTTTCTAACCTAACCACATTCTTTCACTTCCAAAAGTCTTCTCCGTCAACAACTAGCTACCTCTCTCTCTCATGGTTAGTCGTTACATTAAACCATTACTCACATATTTATGATAGTCAGTGGTTATACTTACAATTCATAATAATATTGAACACTGCTATACTACTTATTAATTATATATAATGTTTCGTCTCTATTAACACAAGCCAATTTTTTTATGTAGTTTCGTCTCTATTAACACAAGCCAATTAATCTAAAAATGTCAAAGGTTTTTGATAAAATTGTGGTCTATGTCGATTATCGTAAGCAAGAGGATCTGTTAGGAGATCGGGCTTGCATTATAAGAGCTTCTTTTTCTTAAAGTACAACAATATTAAAATGTGAATTTATTATATATATATATATATTATTTGAAAATGTTGAACATGTGATGTGGACCTTAATGCATACCTAAAGAAGCTGAAAGAAAGCTGTGATTAATACGTGCAACCCAACATTTAATCCCAGATTAGGAGACAGCTAATCATCTTGAGCGCCAATTTTTAAGATTCATAATCACCTTTTTCAACGGCCATCTTCCTTCATCTCCAATCCTCTTCTCCTTGTTTAGAGATCTGAAGACTTTGCGTTCACTTGAAATGATTTTTTTGTTCTTTCTTTTTTAAGTGTTTAATAATTAATAGATTAATAACAAAGAACTTTTCCACTTAAAACTTTATTAGTTAAGTTCACTAAATATGTATTTACCGCATGCTCGTTGAATAGAAGATTGTTATCTAAATAATAAAATGCATCGAAAAAGAGCACATTCTACGCGGATGTGTCAATTGTTCACAAGTTAAAATTAACTTATCAATAAAATAAAATTTTAATCAGTGAACAAACCATAATAATTGAATTTCGAGTGACTGAAACTTTATTTAAACAAAATAAATTTGATACAAATATCTTGATCAGTATAGAATAACTTGTAAAAAAAATATCGTTCGAATTAGGGCGGTTAATTTGGACAACATAATTCTTTGGTAGATTACCAAACTAATATAAATAAAGACTTGTAAGTTGGTGTGAAAGGTCTTGACCGATTTGTCAAAGACTCCAATATTAACAAAGATTTAATGATGTAATTACTCACATTAATTAATAGTTGAGAGATGATGTAAATAGCTGCTCTAAAAAAATTCAAACTAAACAGGTAGGGAGTTAGTTAATTATAGTTTGGGAGCTGCTTTTTGATCTGGGAAGTCTTTAATTATTGTTTGCTGACAGATTCAAAAAATAAAAAATAAATACATAAACTTGGAAAGGAAATGAAAGGGTTGACATTGTATTGTAGTGGGAAAAGATAGCGACAAATTATTATGAAAGAAAAGGGTGCAAAGGTATTGATGCTTCACTGACTCAACACAAAACCAAAAGGCATAGTAGATTAAAGCATCTGAGTTTTTCCAACATGCCATACATACTTTTCATAAATTCTTTTCTTTTTCTTAAAAAGAAGAAAACAAAATCTCTAAAAAAAACCTTATAAATAATTAAAATCATGTTAATCTTATTCAAATTAAATGTTTTTTAATTAGCAAATTAATGGAACTGAGGAACGTCTAATAATTTGAACTCGTAGTCTCATAATATGATGGTGGAAGTCTAGACACTGTCAAACCATCTCTTCTTATACAAATTAAATGTATAAAGTTGAAATGGAGTTTGTTTTCAATATATACTTAAGCTGGTCAAAATCCTTGCCAAGAACCCTGAGTTTAATACCATTTTTTTAATTTACAAATACCACAAAGTATGTGAAATATCGGTATATGTAAGTATAACTAATTATGTAAAATGTATGTTTCTATAAATATCTTTTAGCTTGCACTAGGCTAGCTAGGATGATAATTTGTCTAAAATAAAATATGGATGTTCAAGAGTTTACCAATTCAATTTAGTGACTGATCCTTTTAAATATAGTTGACTTTTGCCAAAAGTCAGACTTACAATAATTTGTATAAAGTAGTGTTAACGATATCGTATTTATTTCAAAAATCAACACCTTAAAGAGCATATTAGTTTGTTTAATCAAAGAATATATAGAGAGAGAGAGAGAGCTTAGTAATTAAGTGTCTTGGAGGGATTGACAAAACACGTATGATCACATGATCTAATTAGTGATTAACAAATTATTATTTGGCATGATTATATGTGAACACAGCTGGTGGGTTTAATCATCCAAGTCATTGACTCTGACTGTGACTGATCCCTTCTTTGTCTTCTTCTCCTCTATTCATTGAATTCGTTTTAATTTCATGAACTTGTTTGTTTTGAAGATTTCTGTCCAATACTCCAAATTACTTGCTTTATTTCAATTTCATTTTGCCTTTCGTTTCAAAATATCCTAGCAATATATTTTTATTATTATAATTCTACAAAGTATTTTACTTCTATTGTAACTGTTATTATTATTATTATTATTTTATGAATATACATCTCTTAAATAAAGTGTATATATATATGTCCCTTATTTATACTCATCTAAATTAAAATCTAATTAACAGTTGGTCTTGTATTTGAGTACTGAGATCTCTATTGCTGTTTAGTACTCGTCAAACAAGGTATTATAAGTGAAATCTAATTAACAGTTGAAAATCAATTTTAAGAAGAAAAAAACAACGTCATTATCTATGTACGGAACAATGCCAGAACGTCTATAAATAGCAAGTTGGTATATATTCATGTTGATATCTTCATAAACAAATATTTTTCATATTTTTTTTTTTGGGTTTTCGACAATCTCATTATTCATCATGTTTGTATGTTTACCTTTTCACGCACATGATCTTGTTGTCTTACATCAAAGCTTTTGATCAAACCAAATCATATCATTATCTGTGCAAATTATTCACGCTATTTTTTTCTTCTTCTTTCATTATCTGTGTCTGTGTGCAATTTATAGGTGGTTTCGTTTATATGATTATAACTAATAAAATATTATATTTTAATATATATGAAAATTTTCTCATATTACTAATAGATTTGTTATATTCACAATCCATGTGTCAACCGTCAATATGTTAACTAATTTATAAAAAAAATGATAAATAATTTTAATAATGATAAAATTTTATCATAAAATATTAACTTATAATTGACTGAACAATCATTTAATTAATTAATATTTAATTTAGAATTTAATTGGTCTAAAATATTTTTAATGATAATATAAAATCATATACGTTTCCCACAAGGGTTGATCTATCTCATAAATATCTTCTTCTCTGATGCATGTACTTAGTTTTTCGCCTTTTCCCAACTCCCAAAGAACATCACTACTTGACACGCTACGTTTCCAGCGCCCACCATCATTGACTCTTTTCTTACACTAGAATGGCACAATCCTAATTAAATTGATGACAATCATATAAGACAATTAAATATATTGATGACAAATTATATGAAAACTATCTGATACTTTTGGTAAATGAATTATATTCCGTAGAATAATATTGGAGTGGACGAGAAATCAGGACCGCTATTTTTATTATATATAATTTTGTAGAAAATTTATATAAATGACATGAAATTACCTTGTCTTTGCATCGTATTATTCACAAAAACTTGTGATGTGCAATTTAACATTCAATTTAATAACATTAGATTAAAATTTAACCAAATTTAATTTAATTTAATAATTTTGGACTCAAATTTAATAAAATTAATTTTAACAAATTTAGTCATATTATTAGTTCTAAATTAATATAATTTATAATATTACTTTATGTAATAATACCTTCTTGAACACCATATTATATTAATAAAACTTTGAAACCATCAATCACTGTATATAATGTGTGTTGGTGCACATGATGTTTGTGTCTATATACGTTGAAAGAGGAAATACACAAATAATTTACATTGAATTATTGGAGATGAAATTGTGATTGCTATCAACTTTGAGAATCACTGTAAATCTTGGACCTGTGAGTCTATTTATCTTTTTTATCATCTTTGTTTTATTTGAGTTTTTGTAATAAATTAATACCACACAGATTGAAGCTCATAAAAAAAAGGAAGAAATTAAAATATTATACATCAACTTGATTTTTTAAGTTAAGTGTGTTTTATTCACAAATACATTATATATACATTGTTCCGTACATAGATGATGACGTATTTGAGTACTCAGATCTCTATTGGTGTTTAGTGTTAGTCAAATAAGGCATTAAGTGGTATGTTATTGTCCTCATCTAAATTAATACCTAATTAACAGTTGAAAACCGTTTTACAATTTTAAGAAGAAAACAAATTGTAAGAAGAAAACAAAACGTCATTTTGTTATATATTTAAGTGTTACCCATGTCAATAAAAGTTGAATCCTTTTGTTGGAGTGTGTACTGTAAACTTTCATTTGATAACTCTGTTTATCATCATATTGTGTGTGTGTATTTGAATTTCACTCTATTTCAGTTAGAAAAAAATAAGTTGTTGAAGCGTGAGTCAAATGTCCCACATCAAGATTTCGATAACTTTAGTTGTAATATTTAAACGTTACTTATGCCAACAAAGTTAAATCTTTTATTGAGATGTGTATTATAAGACTTCATGTAGGAACTCTATTTATCATCATATTATGTGTGATTTTAAATTTCATTCTGCTTCAGTTCAAAAAAATCATAACTTAGAAAGTCTATAAATAGCAAGTTGGTATATATTCATGTTGATGGCTTCATAAACAAATATTTTTCATGTATTTTTGGGGTGTTTTCGACAATCTCATTGTACATCATGTTTGTATGTTTACCTTTTCGTGCACATGATCTTATTGTCATACATCAAAGATTTCCATCAAAGCAAATATATATCATTTTATGCACACAACCAAATCTCCTAAGTCTTGTTAATTATTCACGCTATTTTTTCTTTCATTATCTGTGCAATTTATTCGTGGTTTCGATTGTAGGATTATGGGAATAAAGTTTTATAATTTAATACGTATGACAGCAGATTGATGGATGAGTGTTGAACATTTTTCCAATATTACTAGTAGAGTGTTATGTTCAGCAATCGATGCGTCGATCGTCAATATGTTAACTAACCTGTAAATGATAAATTAGTTTAATAATGATAAAATTTTTATCATGAAATATTAACTTACAAATGATTGATACATCATTTAATTAACTAACAAGTGACTTAGAATTTAATTCATCTAGAATAATCTTATTAATAATATAAAATCATACACAATTCTCACAATAATTTTCTACTATAAATATTTGCATATCTTATTTTGAGGACTCCTTTTAGCAATTATTGCTACATTTCTCTAATTGTTCATCTTTATTTGAATTGCAGAGACATTTACTCATACACTCTCTCTCAAAATAAATAAGGGGAAAAGTTGACCTCAAAAGTAAATGATAAGAGCAAAAGACAGAAAATGTTAAACTAAGGAAAGCACAAGAAAAGAAGAGGGGTAAGGAGGGATTAGGTCAACAAGATTTAAGGATAAAGTAGAATTATGGATTAAGATTAATAATGACCTAAGGGATATTCTTAATCTATCTCATATACATCTTCTCTAGTGCATGTATGTACTTAGTTTCCAAATTCACATCCCCTAGCATGTTTGATTATGCTATTTGAGACAAAAATATCTGGTTATATTGTATGGGAGTACGAGAAGTCAACAGTAAAGTAAGGAGAAAGGAAAAATAGTTTAATGTGTTCTCTTTCTTCATATAATCTTACAGTTTTTTCATGTGTTAATAATTATTTTCTATATTCGACAATCATGCGAGCTATCGATACATTTCAAGATTTCAAGTTTTTAGAAAAATGAGAATTGATGTTGATTCTATCAACATCAATGTTATTCACAAAAGGGAATTGTACAAGTTTTTAATTTATTAAAGCTACTGATTATGGTAGAAGAGTTATTAATCTGTAGATTAACTTACCAGATAATCAGAATTGGAGACCACATGATGAAGGTTTTCTTTAAAGTGAACTGTGATAGTTTTCTTATTTTTTGAAATGTGCACAATTAACACATATATATATGAGAAAATGAAGTTTATGTTGTGTTAAATTACTAGCTGGTTAATTTATTGGGTTATGAAAAATTAAACTCAGTTGTTGATGCTATTTCTAATATTAGAGCTGGAGTTTCTTTAAATTCAGAGCTGAAGTTTTTATTTTTATTTTTTCTTATTGGTCACAATGTATTTGTAATTTGATTGATAGGGAGAAAGTTATTGTTGAAATATTGTTTGACCCTCCATGATGTAATTGTTACCTTTTATGTTGTGCAATAGTATTCTGATTGATTCAATAAAAAAACTCTCAAAGAACACCACTATTTGACATGTCACGTTTAGCGCCCACCATCATTGACTCTTCTTTTACATTAGAATGGCACAATCCTAATTAAATCAAGGATGTCAAAATCACCAGTGAGTTCCCAAATCTGCGGGGAGCTGTCCCTAATAAGTTAGAGTTTTAGTGAATAAACGAGTGACGGAGTGGGTATGTGGTAATCATTAATAAACCCGCAGGTATGAGACAAGTATGGATATAATAGTCCCCACTCCGTTACCAGTCCCATTTATTTTTTACATATGTTTTTTGAAAAAAAAATGTTATATATTGAAACTATAACTCTATGTCATAACACAACGTAACACTATTTTTGTTAATCTCTCACTACACTAGCTATTTTAACCGTTAAATAAGACGATTCATATATTATTTTCTCATAAATTATTTTCATTACTTCTTTTGTCACCATTATTCATTATCGTCATCTTTATGTTTGTCATCGTCTAAGACTATCTCTAAGAAGTTTTACACATAAATATCAAGCTTAAGAAAAAGATGAAAAACCTGTGGGTACCTCGATCCTAGTGATGATTCCCTATACCGTCCCGCATCTCTGTAAAAGGGGAATGAGGTGGGGATGAGGTAGACATATTAAAGTGGAGATGAGGATGGGGGAAGAAGCCCCGCCCCCGCCCCCGCCCCCGCCCTACCCCATTGACATCCCTAAATTAAATTGACGACTATGATATAAGACAATTAAATATATTGATGACAATTGATATGAACAAATTTATTGATAATTTTAGTAAATGAATGATATTTCACAAAATAATATTAAATGATAATTTATGATTGTTATGTTTGATGGTAAATTTGTGTAAATAGTGTGAAGTTACCTGCTTTTTCACTATATCATTCACAAAAAATTGTGATGTGCAATTTAACATTAAATTTAATAGCGTTAGATTAAAATTTAATAAAAATTTAATCTAATAGCTTTGGACTAAAATTTAATAAAATTGATTTTAATTGACTACAAATTTAGTCATATTGTAATTTTTGAACTAATATAATTTTATACTATTATTTTTTATTGAATAATAATGCGTTTTTTGAAAACCATAATATATTAAGAAAGCTTATAAACCATTAAAATCGTGAAAGAGAGTTCATATATATAGGTAATTCTATATAAATGTGTGTGTGTATAGACGTTGAAAGAGGGGAAATACACAAATAATTTGGCTTTGGAACTATAGGTAATTCTAGATTGCTTCTACTTTTCTAGGCCAATTCAATTAACTCATAGGAGATAAAATTATAATTGCTATCAATTTAAGAATCACTGCAATCTCGGACTTGTGTGTCTTGTTTCTATTGGAATGTGCGTCTGTTTTTCTTTTTGATAAGGTTTGTCTTATTTGTTTTTTGTTTTTATTATTATATATGGATACTGTCTATGAACTTTGAGCATATGATTACTAATTGATGTTTTTCCTTTTGATCAATCCGCTTTATATAAACAAAAAACAATGTATATATATATAGTGATTTTGTGAATAAAACATAACTTAAAAAATCAAGTTTAATGCATAATATTTATATTTTTTATTAAGCTGGTGATATTTTTATTGCAATTTTTGTCGTTAATTTGTGTTTAATCTATGCGATATTAATTCATTACTCTTCTCTAGTATTTCAAATAAACCATATTTACTATACTTAGATTTATTTATGTTGTTTTTCTTTAAATTGATTTTGTTAAATTTTTTCGAACATTGTAATAATCCCTAGGTTTTATAATTTCAACTACATTTTTTCTGTGTTATCTTCACATCTCATCCAATTTTTCGCTAAATTATTATTACTAAAAGATGACCTTATTATCTTACACAGTCTATTGGTTTTGAAATTTTAAAATCAATAAAAAAATATGACACTCTAAGAACTATTTAATACAAAGATCTCAAAATATTAATCGAGCCAAAGAGCCTGATGTTAAATGAATACATATTGAGTTACTCAAAAATTTATTTTGATTTTTATTTCATATCATTATTGATGTTTTTAGAAACCGCCTCTTATTTATTATGCTTTCTATGGATCTGTAGAAAAAATCAATATTCTAATATATACTTGTATATCAAATTATTATTTATGCTATTTATTTGTATATTGAACTGTCAGGGTAAGGAAAAGAATATTGAGGAAATACAAATTCATTGTTTAGTTTCATTGAAATTTGTTCCTTTATTTTGAAAAAAAAAATGCTACTTTATTCATTTTCCTCTTCATTTTTTTACTTTTCCTCTCAAATTTTTCTTACTAAATTTTAATATCCAACCAAAACATTAAGTGATCACGACAAATTATAAGCAAGGTTATCATACATACTTTGCAGATACATCTTTATCACATTTAAGTACAATAATTTAACAAGCATACTCATAATCTAAGGAATTTTCATAAATCTGATGTCATACTTGTTGCAAAGTGCGTGCGACGCGGAATAACGATTAAAAAATTTATTTTTTAAGGAAAAAGAAATTTGGAGTCGCTACCAACCATTTTAGGGTGTGATTGGTCACCCAATTTTAAGATGAAAATTTTTTGTCTACAAAAACTTAAAGTTGGTTCGGGAGTCGTTTGTGTGTGGAGAAGGTATTAGCACCCCACAACACTCATTATAAAATGATTACCAAATTTAATCAAATGCTATCCAATTTTTTATTTTAAAGCAAAAGTTAAAGATATTCATTTTTGAATGTCCCATTTGATGCATTTTGTATCATAGAAATGAACAAAATAAATTATTTTTAATGGGTGGTTCAAAGACCATTGAAAAAAATTATTTTTTTGTATTGTTATATCTTTTTAAATCAAAGCATTATTAGAGTTATTCTCGGTATCCCAATAATAACTTCTCACATCAGTAGTTCGAGAAGTTTGGTATCCCAAAAATCTCAAAGTCCATCGTCGGCTTTTTTTTAGTGAAAAATAAATAATAGAAGTAATAAAATCTAAATCTAATTATTAAAATTATAATCCACACATACATGAACATTAATTATAATAATAAGGGAATAATACAAGAATCGCGTTATAAGCATGACGATGCAAGAATGCTAAATAAATAAACATTTAAAGGAAATTAATGTTAATAATTACAACAAAATGAAAGTAAAAGAATAGAGATAAGTTATAGGATGTCAAATTATAGAAAACATAAAATGTTGAAATTATATAAAACATACAAAAAAATGCAAGAATAAAGTAAAAAGACTATATTATGTAATAAATGAAAGAAAAAAAGTTTAAAAAAATTATATATATATAAAATTAAATAAATAATTATATATATATATATATATATATAATTACTTATCTACGCCTTCTTCTGTTGCACCCCTTTTTTGTTTTTTTATAATATTATATATTATAATATAATATAATAGTAATAATATTATTATTATTAAATAAATTAATTAATTAAAAAAATGATGAAAAATAAACAATATATGTCTTTAACATAAATATGTCTATTTTTTTTACTACTTAGTCTACTAATTATCATTTTTCTTTCCTTCCCTTATTAGTCATTGCTAATCAAATAGCAAAGGGGATGATCATTGATGATAATTAGTTCAAACAAGTGTCACAAAATGATGAACATAATATTTTAAAAAAAGAAAAGACTTTGTAGGAAAATTGAAAATTTCACAACTTAGATATTTGCATAATCTTACATCAAATGTACACTTTCATCAAGTTATCCTAGACTTTCATCAAAGACTTTTTTTACTCTCTATTTTATGCATTGTTATGTGTGAGAAAATTACCCTACGGGATCTTTGCATCAAATGTACACTTTCAACCCATTAAAATGGTTGATTCACATTTGGTTAATTTTTCCACCCCTCAAAAGCTTTATCATCATCCTCATTAATTAAGTTGATGACAAAGACATCTCAATATCCAACTTGTAAAGAAATCATCAAAGCATGAAATTAAAATGTTAAGATTTAAATAAGGAGAAATGATAAAGAATGAACAATCCACTTATGTATAAAAAATACAAAAGATATCAACTACATTCATATGAAGAAGAGAGATGAACAAAATATATTATGAACAAATTTATCAAACAATTAAGCTACTTTGAGAAGAAGAATGGAAGAAGATGAATATAATAGAAGTGTAGAACATCTTCCCCTCTCTAAAATCACCTCTCTTTCTCACTCCAACCCCTATCTTTCTCACTCTAAAAAATGACTTCCCTTTTTTTTACTCCCAAAAGACCTCCCCTTAAGTGAATACTTCATTCCTATTTATAGGTAAAATTAGGGTTTGCCTTTTTTACTTTTAGTCTTTTTTTCAATTTTTATTTTTAGTCCTTTTTTTCAATTTTTACTTTTAGTCCTTTTTTTCAATTTTTATTTTTTAGTCTTTTTTTTCAATTCTTCAAACCAAATGGCATAACCTTATAACAAAATGTACCCCACAAAGTTATAAAAGTCATTTTTTCACGGTCTTCAGGAGCCATTTTGATTTGGTTATACCCCGAAAAACCATCCATGAAAGAGAAGGTTGAATGTCTTGCAGTGTTATCTACTAAGACATCGATATGGGGCAATGAAAAATTATCCTTGGAGCTTGCCCGATTTAAATCTCTATAATCGACGCACACCCTTACTTTCCCATTTTTCTTCAGCATTGGGACTATGTTAGCAACCCATTCAGGATATTTTGCTACTTCTAGAAAACCGGCATCTACTTGCTTTTTAACTTCTTCTTTGATCTGTACCAGCATGTCTGGTTTCATTTTCCTTAACTTTTGTCGCATTGGTTTACTTTCGGGTATAAGTGGCAAATGATGAACCACGATATCAGTGTCAAGACCTGACATATCTTGGTAAGACCATGCAAAGACATCAATATACTCTTTGAGTAAGTCAATTAATTCTCGGCGGCCTTGGCTTGTCATAGAAGTGCCGATTTGGACTTCTTTCGTCTCTCCCTCCAATCTTAAATTTATCACCTCCGTTAACTCTTGATATGGTTGAGTTATTTTTTCATCTGACTCTACCATTTTTAACATTTTCGGAGATGGTTTGAAATTATCCTCGTCACTTTCACCTGACTCTACGCTAAGAATGAGATTGTCAAAGTTGTTGCTTATGCTCTTGTTTTCAAAATCACCGTTCTCGAACCTGAATCGGATTATTGGATGAAAAGAAGGCGAAAGAAAAAAAATAAATAAACAATGTGTGAGTATGGACAACATTTCAGAAATGGAAAAAGAAGACATAAAAGGAAGAAACAAAAAGAACTGGAATTATATATATCATCAGTAAAAGGAGACGAAACAAATTTTTAGATTTTCATTCAAAAAGATGACATGAAATAGACGAGAACATAGGGCCATAACAATGAAATTCCTAAGGCATTGAGTATAATCATTAGAATTTTGGCATGAACACATTACTCTTGAAAATTCTCGAGAAGCATTGGTAGTTCGGTGACGTCCCAATTGTTAAGTTCATGATCTGAATCGTATCGAGAAATCAAGTCCTCTGTACTTGAACTTGATGATTTTCCCAGGATTGCGGATATTGAAAGCTCGATGATATCATCTTCAAGGTTGTACTGCTCTACTATAACCGGTTTTTCGAATAAAATTCCACCACTTCTAAAAGATTTAGAAATATGGGGTATGATTGCCATTTCCACATCGAATTCCCTATTTTCAAGCCTAGCAATCCTCTTTTCTTTCTTTTGAGCTTCCACTCTCCCTCTATCAGCCTTGGTCGGTCCATATCCAAGTCCAAACCTTTGCTCATTCTTGTCCCAGTCAATTAACTTTTTTATGCCTTGATGCTCACTCCCGAGTCCCTTACCTGGCTGGTATCCCCCTTTGATCATCAACCTTGTAACCATCTGAGATGATTTTGATAGGTTTGGCGTTGGAGAGGGTTTCCCACTAGCAACAAATGTGGTGTTCGCAATCTCAAATGATCGAAATGAGCACTCCAATGCTTCCTCTGCCGCCTCGACATATGGCATGTTGGCTGGCTTGGATACCAAAAAATCTTCTTCCCCATATATACAAATGAGTTTATGATCCATTATGAATTTCAGCTTCTGATGTAAGGAAGAAGGTACTGCCCCAGCAGAGTGAATCCATGGTCGACCCAAAAAGAAACTGTATGCTGAATTTATGTCCATCACTTGGAAAACAATATTGAATATGCATGGTCCGATTCGAATAGGTATCTCTATGTCTCCGATTACTTCTCTTCGGGTGCCGTCAAATGCTCTTACTATCATCATGCTCGACCGCATATGTGTCACGTCCAGTGGGAGCTTTGCTAGTGTGGATCTTGGCATTACATTTAGACATGAGACGTTATCAATCAATACTTTTGCAATAATATAATCCCTACATTTTATGGATATATGTAAAGCTCTGGTGTGCCCAGTACCATCAGCCGGGATTTCATCATCTGTGAAAGTGATAAAATTCGGTGCGGTAATATTTCCCATAATTCTACTCAACTTCTCCACCGTAATGTCATGACAGACATATGCTTGATTCAAGACCTTCAATAATGCTTGACGATGTGGTTCAGAATTCAGAAAGAGTGACAGTAAGGATATGCCAGCAGGTAAGCGAGTAAGTTGTTCAATCACCTTATACTCGCTTTGCTTGATGAGCTTCAAAAATTCACATACTTCTTCTTCAAACACTGCTCTTTCTTTCTCCGTACCTCTTATTATATCTGGGTCTATCACTTGGCCGCCATGCATTTCTCCTTGGAATTCATGACCATTGTCGCCTTCTTTGGCCTTCCCTTTCCTTTGCCTTTCAAACACATCGCTTTTATCCGTTTTCAAAACTTCTGGCGTGTAGCATCTGCCACTCCTCGTCATCCCACCTACTCCCGAAATATTAGTTATGGGGAGATCGAGGTCAGACAGATTTAGCTCTTGGGTTTTGTCGTTACTGCTTGTAATAACCTCATATCCGTACATCCAGGGTACTGCTCTTGAATCTTTGTAAGCGAACGCACCCGGTATTTGAATGGTGATAGGCATCGGAGCATAAGACGTAGTGGTGCGAGTTGACTTTTCCTCGTAATGTATTGTGAGAGGTTTTGGGATATAGGACGACATTTCAACATTAACTTCAGATGATTCTTTAGTTATCATGAGGACTAAAGAGTCATCTTCTTGGTATTCCCTTTCTCCTTTATGACTTATCGTAAGTATCTTTGCATCCAACAACTTTTGCACTTCCTTTTTAAAATCAGCACACTCCTCAATTGTATGCCCCGTCACCTTCTTATGAAACAAACAATCGAAGTCATGCATAGGCTTCCTAGAAACGCACTCATCCTCTGAGCGTGTTGGGTAGGTGTACCCTGCTCTAGAAAGAAGATGGAAAAGTGTTTCCATTGACGTGCTCACATCTTCCACGTCCCTCTTTCCATATGAAAAATATTCCTCAATTGCATTCACGGCAGGATTCCCATGATTTGGTAGAGGGTTGGAATTGATATCTGAATTCTCATTTGCCTTTTTGAAATTCAACCATCCAGCCTTGATCAGTGCCTGTACTCTACCTTTTAATGCCGTGCAATTCTCAGTCGAATGTCCCACTACCCCAGCATGATACTCACAGCGAGCAGTCGGATCATACCACCTTGGGTATGGTGGTTGTAGAGGTTCATAAGGAATTGGCACCAATTGATTATTCCGTATCAATTGAGGTAAGAATTCTATATATGACATGGGGATTGGATCATATTGGATAAAACGTTGATTGTTGAGAGTGATAATTGTACGGAATTTGTCCTCAGAGGCTGATCAGCCTGTCCAATATTTTGCTGGTGAGCCGGTGGTCTGAAACCGGGTCTTGGATTATTTTGAAATGTTGATTGTTGAGAGTGATAATTGTACGGAATTTGTGAGGTATTAGCCACATATGATGTCGTAGACTTGGGTCCTTCCCCATACTTTGAAAATCCTGATCCCGGGTTCACAGCTTGTGATGGGTACCTGAAATTGATCATCTGCACATCCCCTTCTTTTCGCTTCAATGGAGGCCCCTTTTTTACTGACGATGTATATGATATAATTTCCAAAATTCTTCCATTCTTTATCCCATACTCAATCCTTTCACTGATCACTATGATATCAGAGAAGTTGTTTGAAACATTTCCAATCATTCTGTCATAGAATGGAGGTCTCAATGTGTTAATAAACATTCCAGCCATCTCCTTGTCTAACAATGGGGGGTGTACCTGAGCAGCTAATTCCCTCCATCTTTGTGCATATTCTTTAAAGCCTTCTGTAGGTTTTTTCTTCATCCTTTGTAAGTCCAAACGATCAGGGGCTATGTCTATGTTGTACTTATATTGTCTTAAAAAAGCATATGCTAGATCTTTACACTCCGAATATGTTGGTTATCCAATTGGATATACCAACGAGATGCGGCTCCCATCAGGCTATCTTGAAAGAAATGAATCAACAGCTTATCATCATTTTCACAAGCAGCCATTTTTCTGCAGTACATAATAAGGTGACTTCTGGAGCACGTACTACCATCATATTTTTCAAACTGAGGTAGTTTGAATTTATGTGGGATGTTCACATCAGGGACCAAACATAATTGGGTGGCATCAATGGTACCCTATACATCAAATCCTTCAATAGCACGTAATCTCTCCTATAGAAAGTCCAATTTATCTTTCGATCGTGGGTCATCACTTGGCTTGGTAATAGGCTTATGCATCTTTGGGTCATCAACATCGGTTATGATGATTGGCTCATTAACGAGTTCGCCTTGTGGAGTGAAAGCTTGGTTGTGACCACATGCCATCGCGGATGGGTTGTACCCAGTTTTCCCTGTCTGTATTGTTTCCTGGACATTTGGAAATGGATGATACTGGATATTTATTGGTGGTGAAGCGTGCTGAAACTGGTCAATCTGATGACGTTGATATGTTGGAGTGAACCCAGGAGGGTAAAGTGGAGTATCGTTTGGCAGTTGATTTTGTGATGATTGAGCCCCTTGCGGATTTTCAAAACAGGCCTTTCCCTTACTTGCGGCCAGGAGTTCGAGGACTTTAGCCATTTTCTCTTTTAGCTCCCTAATCTCTTCCTTCATTTCCTCTCGTGATTGCTCTCTTTCTTGCTCATCCATGACCCTAACTTGAGCTCGAGTTCGATAAGGATGTCGAAATTGTCGGGCTATCTTTGGAAAAAAAATTTAAAATAAAAATAAAGTAATGAGATGTAGATTTTTGCTAATAAAAAGAAGAAATAATGAGAGTAAACTTATGCATGAGAAATGATACTGCGCAAAGTGAAAGTTCTAAAGTAATCAATTTCATTCAATTAGTAGAGCCATCCACTACCTTTGAGTATGTAGAAGTCAATTACATTACTTCATAATATGAGTTCATACAAAACGACCAAAATGACCCAAATCCCGGTTGACTTCTTCCAAAAATTTAGACAAGTTCTCCCCATTAGGATGGATGGGCAAGACATTTTTCTTCAAAAATGAAGCTTGTTCCGCCAAATTGCCCGCTCTCACAGCCATGCCTTTAAGCCATTCCACAGCCTGCCCAGATCGTTGTCGAATCGAGTTGTACTCTTGTTGTAGCAACTGATAATCATATCTCAGTATATCAACATTAACGTCATTGTTTCTTGCCAACCTTTCTGCCACGTTCTGATAAACTCTAACTTGGTGATCAAGGCTTGCGATGACTTTCAATAATTCTTCAGAATCATTTGTTGACTCAGTATTTTTAACTTTCTAATTCTCTAAATCAACTTGCAAATTATCAATGATTCGTCGTAAGGCGTCATATTACTCTTCTAACTCGACGATGTCCCAAAAATCTCAAAGTCCATTGTCGACTTTTTTTAGTGAAAAATAAATAATAGAAGTAACAAAATCTAAATCTAATTATTAAAATTATAATCCACACATACATGAACATTAATTATAATAATAAGGGTATAATGCAAGAATCGTATTATAAGCATGACGATGCAAGAATGTTAAATAAATAAACATGTAAAGAAAATTAATATTAATAATTATAACAAAATGGAAGTAAAAGAATAGAGATAAGTTATAGGATGTCAAATTATAGAAAACATAAAATGTTGAGATTATATAAAACATACAAAAAAATGCAAGAATAAAGTAAAAAGACTATATTATGTAATAAATGAAAGACTATATTATATATATAGCAAGAGCTGTAATGCAACTCTTGCTGCAACAGAAAGCACCCCCTTTTTGTTTTTTTGTTTGTTTTTGTTTTTATAATATTATATATTATAATATAATATAATAGTAATGATAATAATATTATTAAATAAATAAATTGAAAAAAAAATGATGAAAAGTAAACAATATATTTCTTTAACATAAATATGTCTATTTTTTTACTATTTAGTCTACTAATTACCATTTTTCTTTCCTTCCCTCATTAGTCATTACTAATCAAATAGCAAATGGGATGATCATGGATGATAATTAGTTTAAACAAGTGTCACAAAATGATGAACATAATATTAAAAAAAAAGACTTTGTAGGAAAATTAAAAATTTCACAACTTAGATATTTGCATAATCTTGTATAGAGGTTTTACTCTCTATTTTATGCATTGTTATGTGTGAGAAAATTATCCTAGGAGATCTTTGCATCAAATGTACACTTTCAACCTATTAAAAGAGTTGATTCACATTTGGTTAATTTTTTCACCCCTCAAAAGCTTTATCATCATCCTCATTAATTAAGTTGGTGACAAAGACATCTCAATATCCAACTTGTAAAGAAATCATCAAAGCATGAAATTAAAATGTTAAGATTTAAATGAGGAGAAATGATAAAGAATGAACAGTCCACTTATGTATAAAAAATACCAAAGATATCAATTACATTTATATGAAGAAGAGAGATGAACAAAATATATTATGAACAAATTTACCAAACAATTAAGCTACCTTGAGAAGAAGAATGGAAGAAGATGAAGATAATAGAAGTGTAGACTTAAAATCACCTCTCTTTCTCACTCCAACCCCTCTCTTTCTCGCTCTAAAAAATGACTTCTCTTTTTTTTATTCCCAAAAGACCTCCCCTTAAGTGAAGACTTAATTCCTATTTATAGGCAAAATTAGGGTTTGCCTTTTTTACTTTTAGTCTTTTTTTCAAATTTTATTTTTTAGTCATTTTTTTCAATTTTTACCTTTTAGTCTTTGGACCACTTTTCTTATTTTAGTATTGGATTAGTTTTCAAATTATACATATAGTCTTGGATTGTTATATGAGCCAAAATATAAAACATGTATATTTCATGTATTAAGTCGGATAAAATACGGTATCTACAATACTATATTAAATGAGTTTAAACTAGAAACACTTTTGATTTTATCCACCAAAAATAATATAATATTAATTTTTTTTGTTTAAATAATTTATAATTCTATTCATTAATTATTATTTTACTAATATTTCGTAAAATTTAGTATTTTATATCATTATGTTATTAAAAATGTGAAGAATCATATATATGATTTTAGAGCAATGAGTTATTATCTATCGGTAAGATTTTTGTTATTGTTTAGTCTTATTAATTTTATAATAAATATAATAATCATTCGTAGTAAAATAGTTTATCATATTTAATTCTATCTTCTCAAATATTTTTTTAGTTTATTTTTATTTTATCTTACTATATAAATTTGTTAGGATCATGCGTTCTTTAATTTTAAAATTCATAAAGATGACTTATCATCTCGAGATGATGCATTGTTTATTGAATTTTTTTTATTTATAATAGTTTTATTATAAATATATCATTTTCAGGTGATGCAAGACCTATTCAAATTTCATTTATTTATAATAGTTTAATTGTAAATATGAAAAAAATTATCATTATTATTTTCTTTTGTTTTAGTTTAATATTCTGAAAGTTAATTTATTTATTCCAATGTTAATAATAATTTTAAAAATTTTCAACACGTACGAAGTACATACTTTTCGATTAGTTTATCATAACAAGACGTCACTGATGCATTTATTGACGTGTCACATAAATTATGATATATCATAATCTTTAATGCTCCAGGTTGGAATCATGGATACATAAAAATTAGATACCAGTATTTTTTCAACTAAACTTCATTTAAATTTTTGTTAATGTAGTCTTATAAATTTAATAAAAAATTCACATCAACCCTCCCGCCTCTTGAAATAGCAACTCTGGTGGCATTAATCTTGTAATTAAATTAATATGGTTCCGAAATCATAATACTTGAATTACCTTTTTGCCACCTACATAGACTTGTAGAGTTGTAGGCAAAAGAATCGTTGTCAATGGCAACCGACAAAAAATGTTTGTCAACTATCCAGCACGAGTAAAATTTTGAGTCTTTATTCACTGTGCTGCCTCTCAAACGGGGTCATTGTACGGTACATGAATTTTTAAATCTCAGTAAATAAAAAATGGAGGAAAATGAGACTTCCAACGTGTTGTACAGGTCAAAATTTCGTGATGTTAAAATTTGGCATTATTGCAATGAAGAGGTTTATACGATCAATAGTGATTATTGGGTGGTGATGAATCCAGATGCTGTAGATAGTAGTATGTCTTCTTGCATTGAAGTTTGGTGGAAGAAGTTGTGGCACATTCACCTCCCCTTGAAATTGAAAATTTTCCTATGGAAAACTTCAAAGAATATTCTATCGACTCGTCTTAACGTAAGTATGCGAAGAGTTCTTGTTTCAGAATATTGCAAATATTGTGGAATGGTGGGATTGGTGGTCCATGCGTTACTTCTCTACCCCCATATTAAAGACATGTGGAACTGAAATATTGGTGTGAGGTTGGAGTCCCCCCATTCTTGTTCCAAGACTCACGAAACCCTATGAACGTTTTTGCAACTAATTTTCTTTCTTGGTCTAAAGGGTTGCTCAAGAGCCGAAACCACTGGTGCCACAATGGAGCTTTACAATTTGTGGAAGAGATGGCTGTTTGAAGTTAAATGCATATGCTTCGAGTTTAACTAGTGGCACCAGGTTCGAGATTGTAATTCAGGATCATGGGGGTAATATCATAAGGGCTCCTTCGATTTTTCAGGAGGCGAGTGTGTGGCCCTTCTTATAGTCTTAAATTTGCCAAAGATCATTTATGGATGATTTCGATTGACGAATCTGATAACATGTGTCTCTTTGTAGAGTTATTGGTTCTAATGGTATGTCTTTAGCGCTGAATGGTGATATCCTAACTATTAGACAATCTTTGATATTTCATTCTAACTATAATGTGCGTTATATATCTCATTAGGGTAATATGGTAGCTGATAGATTAACTAAGCATGTTTTTAGATAAAATTCTCTTCTTTCTGGATTGGTGTGATACCCTCGATTGTTGAAGATATATTTATTTCTGATTCTTGTTGTCGAAGAGAAATTCAGTTTAACATAAAAAAATAAAAGGGAAAATACCTGCAATACTGTATTAGGTTTTTTTAAACCTTTTACTGTAGAACAACCCTCAAATGGGAAAATTCAGTAAAGTAAATTTTCAGTCATTGTTGCCCCAATTTAAAGCCGAATATACCACATGCTCAAGAAAAAAAAGCTGAAATTAGAACAAATTCCAGGGACAATTTCGTAAGAGTGGAAATTCTGTGGTGATATTCAATCATGTAGTCTATGCTTGCAGCTTAAAATACAGAGAAAAATAGTACTATTAATGAATTTAATTACATTAATAATTTTATTCACTTTTTTTCTAATACCACTTATTTTGTTGTCGCATTTTTTCTTTAAGTAGTTATTATATTACGATAAGAGTGATACGATGACAAAACCCATGAGCCGTCATCATGATGAAGGACCACATAAATCGTAAGCCATGGCATTGTCGTAATAAAAGTTTAAACTAATGGCATCTATGGAACTAGTGATCATAAATACATGGTACACTGTACAGACACTTCATTGTTGGCTACTCCTCTCTCTCTCTCTCTCTCCCTCTCCCTCCCTCTCTCCCTCTCCCTCCCTCCCTCTCTCTCTCTCTCTCTCTCTCTCTCTCTCTCTCTCTCT